>ML332009.1:0-63514 GCA_005239505.1 Nicotiana paniculata
TATTTTCAACCCGAAAAGCTACAGATTTGAATAGACAAAAGCTTTATAACATAGATTTGGTTTGAATCGAAACCGTACCGAACCGAAATAAGAAATACCGAACCGTACCGAAATATTTTGGTACGGTATTTGGTATACACAATTGATAAACCGAATACCGAAATACCGAACCGAAATTCTTAAATACCGAACCGAAGTACCGAATGACCACCCCTAATTAATAGCCATTGATATAAAATTATTTGGTCAAAGTCACGCGAACATGTACTTTGATTTTATTTTAAAAGACGGCGCTCGAATCATGTCACGCGTACATGTACACAATTTGTCACGCTTAATTATTTAAAAAAACCAATTCGTCTTTAAATCGTACTCATGTCATGCGAACGTGTACAAAATTAATAACATTTTATTATTAAGATTATTTGGTCCAAAGTTGCGCGAACGCATACTTAGGTCTTAATTCCTAAATCCATAATCAAACATGATTCTGCTATGAGGCTCAAAACTCGAGATTAAGACCAAAATGCATTTGAGCAGATGTCATTTGGACATTAAATCAATACTTATCCAATGCCAAAACTGGAAAATAGCCACTTAAGATCCCGGATTAATCCAATACTGCTAACAACTCTAAATCAATACTTATCTACCCCAAGTGCTTTGTCTAATCTTTTGAAGCTTTAAGACCATTCTGAAGGATTTTATCTTTATAAAAATGTAGTTTTTCACTTGAACAAACAATTCCAATACTTTATAAAATACTACCAAAAAGACAAAATACTTGAATACTCTAAATACTAAATGAATGTTGCCTATCACAAATCAGAGGTCACAGGTACTTGAGGAAATTGTCGTTAAGCTTCCCATGTGTGACTACAAATCTATTAAATAAACACAAAAATAAATTTTGTCTCAAATACTAACCCCATATATTTATTTACTTAAAACTATTTGGTGGATCTGTAAAACAAAGAGATGATATGCATTTAATAGTGAAGGTCAAACATGTGATTCTAAGATAAATAAATTAGACCCATTAAAGTGAAACATCAAAGTTTAATCTAAAGGAGGAAATGGCACAATCTAAGTTTAAGGAATATTAACAGAACCCTTTGAGAAAAACAATTACAACTAAGGGGCCTTGACTACAATCACGCCAATGTTAAGTTGTTCCTATGGACATATATTATAAAAAAAATTCATCAGAACACCAACAATTCAAGTAATGGGAAGAAGAAAAAGAATAGACCTCAGTGTAGAACCAAATTCCACTTCTGCTTTTGCATTAGAATAGATCCAAAGACAAGGATATTCAATCAGAAATTATGAGAAGTAAATAGGACATCAATGAGAACAACGCACCTAGGACTGGAATCGCAGCTGGCGACCTCGAACGGACCTCAAATCAGAAGCTTCGAATGGATCTCACACAAAAATCTATTTTTTTTTTAAACCAGAAAATAGATTCAAACAGAGAAAACGACATGTTGTCTTGTCCGGTTTTTCCTCCACCATCTGTATGTGTGGTGACAAATTTCAGAGGAGGGACGATGGCAGGTGAGGGCTGCAGAGTCGAGACGGCTGGAGGTCGTTAGCAGGGGGTCTGGCGGTTGGAAGTCGTTAGCGGGGGGTCTGTCCAGGGAAGGGGGCGACGACAGTGGGGTTTTTTGAGATGAGAGGTTGCTGGTCCTCTTTTTGGGGTGTGAAAAATGCAGAAGGTGGACGGCAGGACTGTATCTCAAAAAAAAAGATCCCTTTTCATTTGTGAAGTCCAAAATATATAGATGTGTGGGTTGTATAACTAATGTGAGTAAATGGTGAGAAAAATGGGGGAAGTGGGGTTGAATACGGTAGTGTGATGTGAGAGTGGGGATAAGACATGAGTGTAGTGGGGAAGTGGGGAGTTGGGAGGTTTTATTTTTTTTTATTTTTTTTCGTTATTTATTTATTTAATTAATTAATATTTTTTTTAACCCTTTTTTTTTAATAAAAGAAGATAAAATACACATGTGTGTGTGTGTATATATATATATATATACTTTTAAACTTTAAAGGGACTACATAAATAAGAAAATTTATTATTTACACTAAGATTCAAATTATACTAAAAAATATCACTATAACTTACATTTAAATTAAAAGAAACCAAGTTATATATAATTTCTTCTATTTAAACATAGGAACAAATCTTATATTCTAAGAATGAGAATATTTTTTTTTTTTAATTTTCTTAAATAAAACTTATTAAGAGTAAGATAAAAACTTAAAATATTAAGATTAGACCTAAAAGAAATATTTACACTAAAATTTTCGGTGTGGTAAAAAATTAGTTGTTCACAGTCACACCGAATATGTAAGTACAACAATAACAACTCAGTGTAAGGGCACACGTATACACGGGGAAACCGATATTACATCATAATGCATGTCCATCATCCTCACCTGCACGGAAACACCCTTCGTGCCATGAACTCACAAAAGTATGGCACGACATCACCCTTCGTGCATTAGCACTCACTCACAATATCACGCACGACATAACCCTTCGTGCTTTTACTCTCAATAATATGGCACGACATCACCTTTCGTGCTTTTAATTTCAATAATATGGCACGACATCAACCTTCATGCTTTACACTCTTTTCTCACATGATAATGAATATAAACAATGGCACGACATCACCCTTCGTGCTTTACACTCTTTCTCACATGATAATGAATATAAACAATGGTACGGCATAACCCTTCGTGCTTTACACTCTTTCCTCATATGATAATGAATATAAACAATGACACGACATCATCCTTCGTGCTTTACACTCTTTACTCACAAGATAATGTAAATGAAATGTCACTACATCACCCTTCGTGCTTTACACTCTTTATCACCCAAACAAATGAAATGATAGCATTCAGACAAGGAAATCAACAGCATAAACAATAATAGAAACCATATTGTCCTGGCAAAAGTGTCAATAATGGAAACAATATCATCAACAACATGAACAATAATAGAAACCATACTTTCCTGGCAATGGAATCAACACTGGAAACAATATCATCCCGGCAAGGGAGACAACTATAACCAATCCTTCTTAATTAATTAGCTTCACGAAATAAATCCCAACTTGAATCAATGGTACGCAATAGGAAATGCCAAGAAAATACCATCAACATGTATAATCATCAAGTTAGGTCTAAGTAGTGCTTAATGAAAAATCATATCAATCACAATATACGCCCACAAGCATGCTTGACGCCAACATATAATACTCTAATTACTGCTAAACAATTATAGGGCGAGATAATACAAATTTTAGCTAAGTAGGCAGTTTATGAAGAAAAATATAGCATGATGACAGAAGAGGTAAAATCTTCAATCAAGTCTATTAAGATCAAGTAAACAACAAAGGAAATCTAAAAGCAAGTAATTCTAATTTAAGCAGGAAGAGATGAAACTAGCAATTAGGAACTCAGTCATAGCAATTATGACTTCATACACAGGGGATATAAGGACCTAAGAATCCTAAAAGGCCAAGCTTCTACAAATAAGTCTGAGTACGCACTCGTCACCTCGCGTACACGGGCTACAATCAACATAGATGACTCAAATCCTAAGGGGTAGTTCCCCTACACAAGGTTAGGCAAGATACTTACCTCAAAGACGACAACTCGGTACTCTAAAATAGACTTCTCGGGCGAAAAGACTTCCGGACGGTTCAAAACCAACTAGAACAACTTTAAAACACACATAAAACTTGTAAGAAACTATTCCGGATAATAAAGTTTCAATCTTTACAAAAATATAAAAATCGACCCCCGGGCCCTCACCTCGGAACCCGTCAAATTTTATAAAATCTGAATATCCATTCCAATACGAGTTCAACCATACAAAATTTATCAAATTCCGATACCATTTGGTCCCTCAAATCACGATTTTTCATTTTAGAATTTTTTCTTTCAAAACCAACATTTTTCTCAACTCAAAACACAAATTAAATGATGGAAATAAAGATAAAATCATGGAATATATTTAATTTTCGTTGAAGAACACTTATCCAATCGAATTTCGTGAAAAACCCATCAAAAATTGCCAAGAACCGAGCTCTAGAAGTTAAAATGTGATAAAAATGACTTAACCCTCGATTTTGAAGATTAATAATTTGCCGAGGCCCTTAATGAATTGCGAACGCAGAAGAAGGACCGCGTTCGCAAAGAAGAAAAATGAAGTATGCCCAAAATTCTCAACACGAACGCGACAGTAAGCTCGCGAACACGGAGAAGGAGAAGCGGAAGCTACACGAACGCGTAGGGGAGAAGGCGAACGCGAAGAAGGAATTTTACCAACAGTCCCAACGCTAACTTCTACTACGCGAATGCGAGTGAGGGATGCGAACGCGTTGAAGAAAAAAGCTGGCTTTCACGATCGCGTACATAGGGATGCGAACGCCTAGAAGAAAAAACTTGGGCGGCTCGATAGGACACTATGCGAAGGAATAACCAGCAAACATGACAACTGTTATAACATAGGGAAAAATGCCCCGACGCCCATCCGAAATGCAGCCGAGGCCCCCGGGACCCCGTCTAAACACACGAACAAGTTATATAACCTAAAACGGACTCGCTCGAGGTCTCAAATCACATTAAACAACACTGAAACGACGAATCAAACCAAAAATCGAACTTATGAACTTTCAAATCTTCAAATATCAAAACTCGTGCCGAAACCTATCAATTCAACCCGGAATGATGCGAAATTTTGCAGACAAGTCCCAATTGACATCCTGGAGCTACTCCAACTCTCGGAATTGCATTCCGACCCCGATAACCCAAAAAATCAACTGTGGTCAAACTTCTCCATTTTCTAAACTTCCAAATTTTCAACTTTCGCCGAATTACCTCGAATTACTCTACGGGCCTCCAAAACCAATTCCAGACCGGCGCCTAAGTCCAAAATCACCATACGAAGCTGTTGACATTACCCAAAACTCATTCCGAGGCCGTTTACACAAAAGTCAACCCTCTAGTCAAATCTTACGGCTTAAGTTTTCCAAAATAAAAGTCCCTCTTCCAATTCGACTACGGATCATCCGGTAACTGAATCCAACCATGCACGCAGGTCAATATACACGATGTAAAGCTGTTCAAGACCTTATACCACCAAACGGAGCTTAAATGCTCAAAACGACCGATCGGGTCGTTACATCAAGTTCTTCACTTCCATGCCATTTAAGTAGGATTATATTTATGACCAGTGCCAATTAAAAAAAGGCAATACATGTCAAAAAGATCCTAAATTTTTCTCAGCTCTTGTTATGTGCTTTTGATCGATTAGCAACCAAGAAGAAAAATAAAAAAAGTATGCTATATAATAAACTAACTGTTGTTACAAGCAAATTTATGTGTATCAAATCAGTATCGTCTCATCTCAATTCGTACTAAATATGCAACAATCATACTAAAAGTTACAATTCATGAACAAACATACTTCTTTATACGAATAGAACTATATATTCCAATAATATTTAAAAATTAGAAGGAACTATGCTATTTAAGGAAATAGATTTAATTCAGCTCTGCATAATGATGTATATATAGTTAAAATCAAAGAATACAATAAAAATTATTATTAAAAAAAGATTGTAAAAGCTTGCCCCAAAAAGGGTTGAATGTAAATAATTCGTAGGCGATAAGATTGTATCCAATATGATATTTACATGTACTAATTTTTAATTTACTTAACACGGAAAGCAAAGTCTTATTAGTCAACCTCATAATTTGGCACTTAGCAGAAATAATTTTCCCTATTAATTAGAGATTCTAGAAAAATAAGATGGCAATATTTAAAAAAAATAAACATAAAAATAACTACTTGGAGAATTGTACATGCAGAAATGTCGACACAAAAAAAGAATATAGAGAATTAACTGCAATCATACATATAAAGTCCAGGATTAAAATTGAAATATATTAGATCAGATACCTAATACAACCACAAGCAAGTAAAAGACGTAGATCAATTGGAAAAAAGACCCCATAAGTTGGATAACAAATATCTATATTAATACTTAAAAGTATTAATTAATTAATTAATGAGTTACGCAGAAAAAACTTTCTTTATATAACTTGTTTCTACTTCGCTAGACAATCATTATTAGGAGAATAGGAGTAGGAGATTTGACTTGCATAAAAATTAATTAATTTCCTTGTATAAAACTTAGAAGTATTAATTAATTAATGAACATAAGTAAATAACAATAAAGCTTTTATAAATAAAGATACAATGTATGTGCAAATTAGGACACGTACATAGTTAAAATTGAAAAAATGTTTAGTAGCCTATATTTTAGTTGATTTCAAACTCTTAAATATTAGGAAAATAGTTAAATTACTATTTGCTTAATGTGAATTCTATTTTAAAAAAGTAAAAAAAACGAAAGACATTTCGTTAAGGGCTTTTGTGCTTCTAATATAGTATAGATATAGATAGATATATTCATACACAATATGTGTATAATTAATGTATAATCTATGTATATCGATTAGAAAAAATAAATACAATCATACCTCTCTATAACAGTCTCGTTTGTTTTGAATTATTTTTGAATGTTATAATGAATTGTTGTTACATGGAACATATATTATAATAGAACAAGAAACTTGAATCCAGAAAAAACTTGACTTTTATAGTGAAGTGCTAGTATATAACGATGTTGTTATAGAGTACAATCAAACCTTTCTATAAAAATATCCATATATAACAATATTTCTCTATAAAATTTAAATTTTTTCGAAATCAATTTTTATATTATATTATAATATATATTTTCTATAATGCCGATTCATTATAACATTCAAAAATATCCGACATCTGTACCAAAATAATGGTCGTAAAATTTCCAATTAGTAGCACATGTGCAAGGTTTGTAGTTGGCACCAGACTTTTCAGCACTACCAGAAAAAAAAAAAAGAAAAAAAGGAAGACGAACGTAGACCTAGAGAAACGTGAATTTGCTTATTACGTCAACATACCCGTGTCCTAAATAGTATATATTCAATTAAAAAAATAGCAGCAATTTCCACAATTCATTTTCTCAATTTCCATCTTCTGCTGAAGGCGCCATCTTTGCAATGGCATGCCTTCGCAGGCTCCATTCTTCTCTTCTTGTAAGCTTTCTTTTCTATAATATTGTTCCTGGGTTTTGTATATTTTCTTTAATGACCTTTTTTTTTGTTTAAAATCAGCATTTCGGTCATAAATATGAGTACCCTTTTTTTTCTTGGTAGCAGTTTTATTGCAATGGACGAGCTTTATACATAATTTATGTGGGTTTGTGCTTATTTATAAACATATGCACTTCATAGGACTTCATAGGTTTTCTTTTGTGGTTTAATGAGAGGACAAGAATACCCTTTTGATTGGTATTATTGATGGTAGCAGTTTTATATTGTGTCGCTTATGGTGGCAAAATCTATTGCTGAGTACCTATTTGAACTTGTGTATGGCATATGTCTCTGTAGGTGTCTGTGTATTATCATTTGGATCATAGATATGAATATCTTTTTGATAGTGTCGCTGATAGTAGCAAATTTTGCTGCAGAGGACAAGTTTTTCTCATTATGGATGTAAACAAGGTACTTGTTTTCTCCTCTGTTGTGTTCTTTTTTAAAGATCTTTTCTTTTTTGTGTTGGATTTGTAAGTAGCTCTGCTGTAATGCGGTTGCAATTTTTTCTTGGAAATGCAGGGTTTGGAGGAGGCAATTATCATCGATATAGTAATTTAGCGTCTTCAGAGCAGAAAATATTGACGTCGGAGGACCAAGAAAACTTGTTAGTAAATGCCAATGATCCACTTTCCGAGGAAGAAATTGTGAAAATTAGGGTAGAATACAATGCTGCGAAGGAGAGGTTTCTAAAGATTCCTGATGCGCTGAAACAAATGCCCAAAATGAATCCTAAAGGTTACCCGCGTTTTCTCCTCTCATTCTGTAGTACATTTAACCTTCTACATGCGAACTTCTACTACTATTTGAGGATTGGATTGAATTTAGGTGGCTGATAATGTTTTATTTTTAGGTGTATACGTTAATAAGAACGTGCGGTTGGACAGCATAGAAGTCTATGGATTCGACTATGATTACACGTTGGCACATTACTCCTCCAATTTACAGAGCTTGATTTATGATCTTGCAAAACAGCATCTAGTTAGTGAGGTTTGTTGTTGTACTCTTTCCTTGTGGTAACTATTTCCAAGAATAAACTTAAAAAAAAGAACATGTAGGATTGTGTTTTGTGGATAAAGTAAACTACCTGTCTGATGATGGATTACTCTCTTGTTCATTTTTGTGATTCAGTTCAAATATCCTGATAGTTGCTTGGAATTCAAGTATGATCCAAGTTTTCCCATCAGAGGGTTATACTATGACAAATCGAAGGGGTGTCTTATGAAGTTGGACTTTTTTGGGTCAATTGAGCTTGACGGATGCTACTATGGCAGGCGCAAGGTGAAGTTCAGCAAGCTCCCTATTATGTTGTGCTTTTGATTTCATTCATGGAAAATATTGGGAATACCTTATATACTTTCCTTGAAATTGTAAACAATGTGAATGAAGTGGATGAAGTGTTGGGGTCTTTTAGAAAAGGGTTGGGGTTGTTTTTGGTTTGGGTCTCATATCCATGTGGACCAATCAATCAGTGCCATGTATTTCATTAAAAGGCCCACATATTCCATGTCAGCTTCCGCTAAAATGAGAGGCAATTTTATGCTTAAGAAAATGTTGAGGGCAATTATGGTCCAATAAGTGGAAGAGGGAAATTTTTAATCCATTTCCAGTATGTTAGATACATTTTTAACCCTTTTCTATATTTTTTTTTAGCAACAGAAGGAATATAAATATTATTGATTATTGATATTACAAAAATGTATTTAGAAGATGTGATAAAAGCACCGGAAATGATGATCAAATTAAAAAAACCAAGAAAAATAAATAAATATGGCGCAAAAGAGCAAAAAATATAACATAATGGGAAGGGTTGGCACGACGCATGGGGTAAGACCGGTAGGCGTAGCTGGAGAGAGAGCTATTAGGACATGTATGCTCTTAAAACTAAGTAAATTGGTTTGATGAGCATCCATGGGTGGGTCCTGCCGTTAGCTTCACAAAGATAGGTTTATCAAGACTAGTAAGTCTACCTCATAAAAAATCAAGACCCTTACATATGTTACATCTGTATTTCTGTGATAGGTTGATAAGTTGGCTAAGTGCTTAGCAGCTCTGATGTATTCTCTCGTCATTTATTGACAGTGGCTTGGTGCAGTTGTAGTAAAATAAAATTTAAATATAGAAACAAAGAGGAAAAAGAAGAAGAGAAGGAATATAACATCTGGGTGCTGTTGAGAACAGACACTCTTTTTCTAAAAGCCCATCTACACTTGTCCATCCAAAGGCAAAGAAATAGCCTGCTTGAACTATGGGCCAGGAAGGATTGGAGATTTATCATTTGGGGGGGGGGGGGGGGGGGGGGGGGGCTACAAGATATGGATGCCTTCTTCAATATTGGGTCGCTACTGGAAGTTGGATGTATTGCTAGTTTAGTTGATTGTTCTATGTCTCAGAAATTTGTTAACACCAGAAACAATCTAGTAGTTCATAATCTGACGCTCACTGATGTTAAATTTTGCAGCTCAGCCAAGAGGAAATAGATGAGATATATGGTACAAGACATATTGGTCGTGATCAAGCGCGGGAACTAACTTGTTTGATGGATTTCTTCTGTTTTAGTGAGGTTAGTTTGTTAGTTTATTGATCTCTAGTATTTCTTAATATTTGACAGTTTTCCCTTTAACGTTGGCTAGCGCATTGAAGAACTCATTTGACATTAATAACAAGATTGCACTCACTGGGCATATTTAGGTAATATTTAGTTGCATGGGGCTTTGAATCATGAAAAATATTGGTGGAAAATGTTTAGAAATTTAAGAGAACACCAATCTGTAAGTATGCATCTAGAAACTTTATTTGTTGTCGTTTTTGTTGGGGAGTGGGGTTGGGGGGATGGATCAAGACCCTTCGAAGGTGCAGTTTGAAGATGACTGAAATTAGTGAATTTAGGATAGAGGAAATGCTTGTATATAATGTGATATTTCTGATGTAAAATCTGGTTACAAGATCCAATATTAGAGCCATTTATCATGGACACTTGGATAGTCATATCTTATGGCTTTGTGGTGTAACAAATTATTATTTACTGAGCAATAGGGATGTTTAATGGATTTCTTTGCTTTAAGAATGTTTTCTTTAAATGAAGTAGAAGGATGCAATACGATACATAGTTGAAGGTTTTTGAAAATAACTTTCTGACGTCTTGGGTTCTCTTTATTTTCTTCTTTGCAGGCATGCCTTATTGCTGACATTGTGCAACATTTTGTTGATGCTAAGTTGGAATTTGATGCTCGTTATGTATATGAAGATGTGAATCGAGCGATACAGTATGTTCATAATAGCGGCTTAGTTCACAGAGGAATACTTGCTGATCCCCCTAGATACCTTGTAAAGAATGTAAGTATAACCATAGTTTCTCTGTACATTTTACTACTTTTAGAACTTTTAACTTCTAGACCTAATTTATGCACTTATCTCTTCCAGGATCAGCTACTGCGCTTTCTAAGGATGCTGAAGGATAAAGGAAAGAAACTTTTCTTGTTGACCAACTCTCCCTTTTATTTTGTGGATGGAGGGATGCGCTTTATGTTGCAGGTATTCTCAAGTGGAATTTTTTTTATAATTGATTTGGTACCTTACCTGGCTAACTTATATGCAAACGTACACCTTTCTTGGAACTTCATTACCATTTTCGTACTTGTGACATCAGCAGACTATGTTCATAAGTTTGTGTTTGTCTGCGGCATGTATATAGAGAATGTAAGAACACTCAACTGCAGTATTTTGACCTCAACTAGCTGAAACTTTGTTGTCTCTTACTGGCAATTTAGCTCTAGTTGCATAAGTGGGCTACGGAGTTCGTAAAAGGAGCCGGGAGTTGGTGGTGGAAATTAGTTAGTGCTGGTATCTTCTTCGTTTTCTAATAATTACTTGACATTTAGAAGATCTATAGCAGAAAATCATTTTTGGTAATCTACTGTTTCCTTTTCATTTCCCTAATTCTCTTGGATTCACTATATATAGCCGTGACTCTGTATTTGTAGTAGTTAATCTTACAAGCGTGCATGTATTCTGGTAATGAAACTCCCACACATTCTCTGCAGGTTTAGTGTTTGGTCTAAGCCTGTCTGGGAAGTGACAGCGTTATTTGAAATTTTTTGGGGCATTATGTCAAACTTTCTTTTCATGCCTCATCCAAGTGCTTTAGCTGCATGCATCTGTAACTGTTTCTCATTCCCTTTTTCTGGAGTTACAGTTTTAGTGAAGAAAGTTTCTTTTGTTTGTGACACTAATATATTAGTTTGCAGTATAGTTTAGGTGTATCAGACTCCCAGAACAGTTCCTTTGAGTGTATGAGTTGTACTGTTGTTGTCTCTTTTCATCATCCTGGCTGATTCTCACCACTTCAACTAGCTTTTAGAGTTGAGTTTGGTCCAAACTTCATTTTATTAACATGGTTATGGAGGCGGACCCATCCCTGATGTTGGTTTAGCCCATGTTGGACCACCCATGTTATGTCACTCCACGCTCCAAATGTTGTGTCCTGAGTGTGCTAGAGGGTGTTAATTTGGTTAACTATAGTCTCCTTAAATGGTCTTTGAGTAATTCTCACTAACTAGCTTTTGATGTGAAGTTAGACCCAAGCTTTAATTTCTTAATGAAGTGCACACTATAATACCACTTCTTTTGGTTTGCAGTTATGGGCATTATTAGATGTGTAGAAGTGTGTGACCATCTCATTTAAAAGTTTAAGTTGTCCAAGAGAACACACTTTTATTTACTTAATTGTGTCTTCAACACGTCTCCTCACATGCGGGATTGATTCTTTTTGATGAGTCAAGCACGTGGAAATTCTTTTTGATATTTAGTGGCTGTGAAACTCGATCCTAGGACCTCTGCCTGCTCTGATGTGTGACTATCTCATCTAAAAGCTTAAGCTGTTAGAGAGAGCACACTTTTAGTTACTTAATTATGTTTCCAACAAGATGAATCAAGTTTTTGGTGTACCGATGAGCCTAACCTCATTTTCCCCTTAGAATATACAGTTTGATATTTGCATCTTCTCTTTTCGAGCTGCTTTGATTATATTGTCTATTGTTATTTTGTTCTATCCGTCTGGACGTAAAATGAGTTCTCCGATTTGACACCTTCTCTTTTTGGTACATATTTCATCAGGATTCATTGGGTCAGCAAGACTCCTGGAGGGAACTTTTTGATGTTGTAATTGCTAAAGCAAACAAGCCGGCCTTTTACAAATCTGACCATCCATTTCGGTTTGGTTCTCTACCATTAAATTTTCTGTCAAATTTTCCTTGCATATGACATTGGTTCCAACTATGCCATTCCCACCCACCATAAAAAGAAATCTTTTTATTATTAACAAGAGAGTTCTGTTTGTTTTTTTCTTTATATATATTGATTTGGTTGTTAGGATGTATCACATCCTCTTGTCAGTCTCAATTCATGCTATATTGAACATTCCATGCTACTCTCATATACAGTACTGCCCTCATTGTATTTATTGGATGTTTATGCAGCTGCTATGATGTGGAGAAGGATACATTGGCTTTTACGAAAGTTGATGCTTTCTTTCCCGGTAAAGTTTACTACCATGGATGCCTTAAAACATTCTTGCAGATTACAAAGTGGAAAGGTCCAGAGGTACGCTTAACAAAATAATACGGCTTTTTCATGGCAGGGGAATATTTATTCTATTACATGCGAGTTTGATAAGTCAACTTAGACAGACGGTCTCGTCTCTGTGTCTATATCCATTTCATTTTTCTACCTTTTTCATTACATTACTGAGATAAACCCTCATGAAACTTTAGGTGATATATTTTGGGGATCACCTCTTTAGTGATCTCAGAGGGCCTTCAAAAGCAGGGTGGCGGACTGCTGCCATCATCCATGAATTGAAGGTATGCTTTCTTTTAGTTTTTGTTCTGTTTATGTTTCACCTGTTGCTGTGTTTGTCGTAGTCTCAATCTGTACCATATTGTATCATACTATTACTATTTGGGGATTTAGAGAATTTTTTCAATCATTTGATAAATAACTTTAATCATTAAAAAAAGGCGAACTGGCCTCGTGGCCACTTGAACTTGCACCAATTTGCAAACCCGATACATAAACTTACAATTTTCCCATTTGAACACTTCAACTTGACGAAATGAGTACTAATAAGCCACTTTGACCATTGACTATGCTTATGTGACAGTGACATAGGTGATGTAGACAAAATGCGTGTCAATCACGCAGAAAATGCGTGTGAATACAATAGTTTGATTAAAGAAAATACTATAATCAATAGGAAAAGAATTAAAAAATGAAAAAGGAAAGGAAAAAAATGACCCCTAGCCTGCCAGTACTCGTCTCCGCTCTCTTTCTTCTGTTCAACTTAAGCAAGGAGAGAGAGAGCATCCGGGAGTTTTAATTCCGGCCAAATTCGATCTGAAGATTGTATAGTTTTACTTATATCATATGATTTGGGAGTTTTTAGAAAAGATAGGGTTATATGATTGGTTGTCGGCGAAGTGGAGGTAGCAGTCATTGGTGTTTTCTGGTGGTCAAAAGCATTCACCACTCTCAACCACCAGCGGTCTGAAGAAAACCCGAGCTGTGTCATTGGTCTGTCATCAAATTCATCTTTGCCAAAAAAACAGCAAAAAAAGGGCAGATATTTGCAATGGTATTGGGCGGCTGGCCTACATTGTCCAAAACCATGGATCTCTATTAATTTTTTTCTGAAATTCCAAAATTAATTTTTTTTTTCTGGTCTAATCATGACCATAGTGATGTTGTGAATTTGATTTTGAAATGAGATAGAGAAAGAAAAATGAAGAAAAAGAGAAAGGAGAAGAAAGAAGAAGAGTAAGGAAAGGACGGGAGGTGGGTGAACGGAGAAGAAGGGGAATAGGTGGGTATGGTTTACTGGGTTTGCTGATTTAGTATTTAAAAACGGGACCCACGAATAACACATGTCAAGTTATAAATAATCTAGCATATGACGTGTTGTACATGTCAACACAATTGATATACACGCTCTACTAGTTGTATTTATTAGGACTCATTCCGTGTTCAAATGGGAAAACTGTAAGTTTATGTATCGGGTTTGCAGACTCGTGCAAGTTTAAGTGGCCACGAGGCTATTTCCCCTAAAAAAAAAAGTGACTTGTTGTACTCCTTATATTGCTTCTTAAAATGTTCATTTAATATAAATAAACCACCTCTATTTAGCTATGAAGATCATTGGTTTTCGACCCCAAAAATCTCTGTCCCTGCCCGTCCATTGCGAACTGTTGAAGTGCAAACTCTTGATTTCCATATGGAGTATATTTCTATACATTATAAGGTATTATTAGTTCAAACCACTTGTATAGTCGTGCTAGACTCACCCCAAAAACATGTTTTAAAACATTGGTCTGCACCCATTTCATCGACCACTAGGCCCCACCATTGGGTGCAATTAAATGCTTCAGTTGTTGCTATCTTTATCAACACCTTGTCGCAGAATCTGTTTTTTTTGGGGGGGGGGGGGGGGGGNGGAGGGGGAGGTCGGGTATGTGCTCTTTAGGTATCAGATGCTCTATATTTTGTCTTTTCTTGATCAAAATCTAGTTAACTCATGTTGTCTATTGTTGTTTCCAGAATGAGATCATAATTCA
The DNA here is from genome assembly GCA_005239505.1 of Nicotiana paniculata. Taxonomy (NCBI): domain Eukaryota; kingdom Viridiplantae; phylum Streptophyta; class Magnoliopsida; order Solanales; family Solanaceae; genus Nicotiana; species Nicotiana paniculata. The sequence goes on from ML332009.1 coordinate 14,835, forward strand.
GAATGACAATACTTACAGATTTGAACAGGTACAATTTGATAGTCTTTCATCATTTACTTGAACTGCATGTTCAGTTATAGAATTATATGATATGTGCTGCAAGAAGGGTTCTGATTTTGATTTCATGTGTTACATATGACTTGAGTATCTGTTTCTGCAACTCCCACGTTTCAGACAACAGTATGATGCATTATCATGCTGTGGCTACATAGAATTTTAGAAGGTTTTAAATGTACTTTGGCAGATCTATACGAAATATCCTAATCTTCGTAGAGCGTATTTTTATTCCTGTTTATTCCCTAGTTTTGCACTCAGCATATATGTTGCTCGGAGTCTTCAAAATCCGTGCTGCACCCGTGTCGACGACATGGGTGTGTCGGTTCTCACTGGATTTGGTCAACTTATCTTAGGTGCTTTGACTACATCTATGACCAAGAAGTATAGATTGATTGGGTATTTGGTTTGATCTTTAGAATATGTTATATATACCATATAGTTATATAAAGTATGAGAATGCTAGCTATTAAAGAATAAAATTTTATAAGTTTTAGTTCGATAACTTTAATTAATCGAAACGTATACTTTATATGTTGAAATATACATTTATTGGCGGTATCCGAACACCCGTATTCGCACTCTGATCCATACCCCCGAATCCTAAAATTTATGTGATGAATCCGACCTCTAGATCCGCACTCGTATAGGATACCGGCACCCGAGTCCAAGCAACATTAACATGCATGTTCACGTTGGGATGCTTATCAATTTTATTTCTAAATATGTGAGTTTCATTGGGCTGTTGTCTCATTAGAGAAATCGCCAGCTATTTCCATTGATTCGTCTTGGCGGTCTTGCACTCTGCTTAAATGAACTGCCTTTTGTCTAAGCAGATTGTTCAATTAGGACAATAATTTTTCTCCGTGAACTGCTTCAAACTAGTTTAATTGGTTTTCTAGATGTATTGGTGACTTGCTTTCATTTGGCCATATGTCTCATCAGAAGATGTTGGCTGTAAATTGGCTTGCATTATCCACACATTATATAAACCATCATACTCTTACGGCAGACTCTCTACCCCCTCGGGTAGGGGTAAGGTTTGCAACTACCCTCCCAAGACCTCACTTAAGGGATTTTACTGGATTGTTGTTGTTGTTGTACTCTTAAGGCAGACTGTTTCTTGTCGTTATCTTTTTCAGCTTTGGTACTAACTAGCTTTCTTCTAATTCTGTCCCTCCCCATTCAGGCGAAGTTTCACATTATACAAGAACTTCTTGGTAGGCTTCACGCTACAGTAACTAATAGAGATACAAGTGAATCATACAAGTCTCTCCTTAGGGAGCTTAATGAAGAGAGACAAAAGACTCGCTACAAGATGAAGGGAATGTTCAATAAATCATTTGGTGCTACATTCCTCACTGACACTGGTCAGGAGTCTGCTTTTGCTTACCACATTCATCAATACGCAGATATATATACAAGCAAGCCTGAGAACTTTTTGTACTATCCGCCCGAGGCTTGGCTTCACGTGCCCTTCGATATAAAAATCATGCCACACCATCTAAAGGTAAATTTTCTTTCCCTGGAAATGTTTGGTCATGTCCATTAAATTACTACTTTAGACAACATGTGCAGAAATTTTCATCTAGCCCTTTCTTGAAGTTTTTATCCGTCTATCTCTGTACATATTAGTTTGACTTGTGCGGTTATTTAGATTATAATGCTCGAATGTAAATCATATCGAGTTTCGTAAAGAAGTGTTTCAAAAAGTGGTTTAGAATGTGAAAAGATGTTGCAATATTTGAAATAACATACATCTTTTTTGTGGCTCTCCACTGATATGAAGTTCTCTTTACAGGTTCCATCAAATTTGTTCAGGAATTGATTACAACTACTATCATACAACTTTTCTGGAAGCAATTTTGTTGATATTTTTGGTAGATTCATTAGCATCCTACTTAGTGTAGCATATGCCCTTGTTCTTTATTGTAGCATAGTTGTTTTTATGGAGGGAAAGCAAATCTATATGGAGCAATATTCATAGAAAATGAATAATATTCAATTGTTCTTGCAACTATCAGAATAAAATGTATGAACAAGTACTTTATACATGTATAACACATAAAGAAGCTGATGTATAACACACAGAATCCATTTTGCTATATCACTTGGATTTACTTCTAGTCTTTTGTTTGTGTACGTTGTACTTTAAAGAAGATAGAACTAAACATATGCTTGACAATTTAGTTTTGTCAATTCAGTTTTATGGTAGCATTTTTTATTGTGTTTATTAGCATATTAGGCTCCACAAGATTTTATATGGTTATTTTTCATTGATGGTATGAAGCTTCATTTCAATATGTTCCAGATAGGGCTGTTTTAAGTTATCTCCATGTGACGTATAGGTCACTAATTCGAGTCGTGGAAGCAGCCAATAATGCTTGCATTAAGGTGGACTATCTACATCACACCCCTAAGGGTGCGGACCTTCCCCGGACTTTGCATGAATGCGGGATGTTTTATTCACTGGGTTGTCCTTTGGCTATCTACATCGCACCCCTCGGACTTTGCCAGAATACAATATGCTTTATGCACCTGGCTGTTCTTTTATATCAGTGAGAGAAATGGCTAGTAGTGCAAAGATTTTTTTCAGTTTCAAGATTAGCTAAAAAAAATGGAATCTTTGTTGCAAGTTTCTATTCTGGGACACATGGAGTAGAAATAAAAGGGCAGTGCGGTGCATTAAGCTTTTGCTTTGCGCGGAATCCGAGGCTTATTATTGTAGAGCCAGTAAGAGGAATGCCCGTAGATAGTTTAATCATAAATGAAAAATAAAAGAAGAGCTACAGGTGTTGAAACATTGGTATTTAAAAAAAATCAATTTCTTTGGACCTTTCTTTGGTAAACACTTTCTTGAACATTCTTTAAAATATAAAACTTCATTATCTTTAGACCTTTCTTTGATCACCATACTCAAAATAACAATCTTCAGAGTCATTTTTAAATATGCCAAAAGTCTTAATTGTTGTTATTTTATGCATTGAGTGGCTAATTGTTTTTAAAACCAAATTGATTAGTGGGCCTTTGGACATAAGAATTGTAAAATTCCGAAAAAAGGTGAATTTTTTTTTTTTGGAAAAATGACGTTGTATAGTCGTTGTAGAATAATAGCCGAAAAATGTATAAAATTTGTATATACACACACACACACACACACACATATTTTGTTTGTTATATACAAAAATTATACAAGTTTTATATACTTTTCGGCTACTAAATGTAACTAATTTCTGGCGCGGGCTAAAAGTTATAATATCCCTATTTTCTTTTTGTATTTGAAAACTAGAGTTGTGTTTGGACATGAATATAAAATTTGAGTTGGTTTTGTGAGTAATCTGAGTGAAAATTTTGAAAAACAGCTTTTTGGAGTTTTTCAAATTTTTAAAAATTTTAAAATTCATCTTCAAGTGAAAATTTGAAATCTATGGCCAAACATGATTTCGGAAAGAAAATGAATTTTTTTGAAAAAATTGAAATGTTTCTTATGTCCAAACGGTCTCTCAGTTTATGCTTCCATCAGAGAATAGAGCACCGTTTTACTTATTTCTTTTGAATTTTACATTATATTCCGGAAAGTAAGAACCGTAAGAGTTAGTTTTACGACGGAAATTCAACATCTAATATGTATATATAAAAAAATATTAGCGTTATCTATATATTATAATTTTCTGATGAAAGGGGTTCGAATAAATTCTCTTCCGCATCCTAACTCGGCCCTTACTACTGAGCGTTCATATCTTACGTGAAAAAGCGATTCTTTTATACTAAAATAAATATATTAAATATAATTTGGTAAACTAATCTCAATATAATTAATATAACACTTGATTTTCTTCGATATTTAATTTGTTATAAGTTATTTTAATCCTATTTGCAGTAATAATCATATTTTCTTTTACTAATTTCACTTATTATTGACATTATCTTTTAAATGACATAATCGTATAAACATTATCTTTTAGTTAACTTAGCCAATTAAGGATAGTGCCAAATTAAAGATAAGACCGTTTGAATCTCGTAGACGTGAAGATAAATAATATTAGTACACAACTCCATTGATGGTCTTTAGCCCGAATGCAATACGAAAGTTGCACAAATTAATCAATTTATAATAAAAAATAATATTTTGTATTGTTTGATGAATATAACGTTTGGATATCGTTTCATAATGTCGCGCATCAATAATATGAAGAATATACTTGCAACATTATTAAGAAAAAATAAGATACATAGTAGAATTATTATATAAAAAAGTAGGGTAAATGATAAAATGTGATTATTTAATAATAATGAAGGGCAAGTTGAGAGAAAAAAAGCAAGGAAACGACGTCGCCATACCAAATCCGTCGTTCCATTAAGTGGCACTTTTGTCGTTACGAAACGATAGATTTAACGATACGATACAATAAAAGTTAAATAACAATCGAAACAAATATTGCATTTAAAGTAACAATACGATACAATACAATAGGTAACAACCATCCAAACAATTAAGATGTAACTCATCAGATAAATAAAGCTAATTAACATCTATGAGGCTTCAAAGGAAACTAAGGATAAGAAAAGAAAGAAAATTTAAATTTTTAAATGAGAATTACGTTATTAAACTAAATAATTCACTGACAGAGATTGTGGTGGAGTGGTAAGTAATTCATTCTTAACCACCTTTGTTTGGGAGAGCTTTAACTCCTAATGTGAAAATTCCGACGTGAATTTATATTTAGTCGAACTCTAATATAAATACTAAACATCGAGTGAGAAATTAGATACCTTCCTCGAGTAGAATATATCATAAATACAAACGATTAGAAGAGACACTCCCATGAGAAATACCATTAGCATAAAAAACTGAGGATATTTAACCAAATATAGAATAGCTAATTCAACGTTAAATCTGAAGCTCTTCTTCTCTATATTTTTTTCCACATCCGATGAACTATCAACGTCGCGATTCGGATAAACTAATATCTCTAATGCAGGATAAAAAAATTCATCGACGCCATGTACTACCACACGTTCATTGTTGTAAACATCCCATTCGATGATATTAACGTTGTTAATAGAAACATTCTCGTCGTGAGGCAACGTAGTAATAACAATATGGTGGCCGGGGAGTAGGGTTTTTAGCTTATTGAAATTTTTGTGACGAGAAAATTCAAGATTTTCTTTGTTGAGTTTCAAGGGTACGACTTGATATTGAATTAATCTATAAGGAGGGCCAGGATTTTTTTGGAATAATTTGAGAAAAGCTTTTTCAGTAGGGCAAAATATGGTGAAATTTGTGGTATTAGGAGAAGAAGAAATAAGACGATTTAGGGTATATTCAAGAATAGTTGACATTGAAATATAGCCTTTCTTGAATAATATATTTGGAAGATTATTGCTGGAAATTGGATTAGGCGACGAAGAAATTACTAGGGTTGAAAGGCTAATGAAAGAAATAAAGAGAATTAGGAAAAACCTAGTAATTGTGGCCATGATGGAGAAATTTAGAGAAGTTAATCTATGATTAATGATAGAATTAATGGATTTATTAACCTAAGGTTGTCTATTTATAGACACTTTCAGGCAAACATCACTTTTGGCCCGCTGCCGAAACTATTTTATTTGGTAGCCGCAAATATATATTTTTTGTGTATAACATTATATATTTGACTATTATTTTAAAAGCAACATATAAACCTTATATAACGGAGATATCTTGTGGCATAAATTTGGATTTCTCGTAAGCACCGTGAGGTACGTATTTGATTATGATTTAATCCACACTCTACACAAAATATTTAGAAAGATAAGAATACAAATTAGTATAATTTATAAATTTGTTTTCTTTTCACTCCACTTAATTAAGCGCTACCAGACTCTACCAAAAAAAAGGCAATAAAAAAGAAGACATATAGTTTTTATACATCGTGTAATTTGTTTAGCGTTTTCATTTCACTAGCCGTCTTTTCAGGCAAAGCTCATCGTATCGAGCTTTCTTAGTGCGATTTATATTTCCTGTATAGTTTGCGAGTTATTGTGCAGTGAACAGGTTACGCTATGCGCATTCAGAGGATAGCGACCACAAATTTCCTTCGGATTTTTTCAAAAAAAAAAGGAAAAAAAGAAATTGTTTAGCGTTTTCACTAGCAAGTTGATTAGGAGGTCACGTATCAATTAAAAATTATTTTTCTTATTTTATATTAGAGGTGAAAAAAAGTAAAAGAGCAGATCCTAATATATCTAAATTTTATTCAGGGATAAAGGAAAAAAAAAATCAGTTACTTTGTAGAATAAGACTCCTTTTCTGCTTAGAATGTGAATTGCACCAGGGATCTGAGCCAGTGGCGTACGTATCCTTATAATTACAAGTTCAGTTAGAATCTATAATTTTCGAGGTACGGTATAAATTTTTGCATAAAAAGTTATTAAAATTATAAAAAATAATAGATATAAACTCATAACTTTAAAATACAATAAGTTCAACGTTAAGAACCTTAAGTGTTGAACTCGTAGAATTTAAATCCTGAATTCGCTTATGGTCCGAGCAATTGGTATGATATTTTCTTCCCAGAATGTTTATAGCATATTTGACCGCACTTCTGAACACTCACTTATTTTGAATAGCGCTTTTCAAAAAAAAGATTTTTGGTGAAAAATAATTTATATTTGACTAATCAATTTAAAAAAGTACTTCTGACCGGCAATAATATCATTTAACTTCATTGCCAATCCGATAATAGAAGAGGCTTGGATAGGTTGACAAACAACGTAAAATAACAATAACAATAACAACCCAGTGAAACGTAAATTACTTAATTTATGATGAAAGAAAAATAGTGTGCCAATAATAAAACTCAACATGTAAATATAGAAAGAGAGTTTAAAAAAGACAATACTATTACAAAAACTCAACAATTTAATCAAAACAGAGGCCTAAATAAGGGATCTTTGACATCTTCTTTTTCCTTATTAGATGTGACAACCTTGATATCCTCCACGTCATCATCTATATAATCCTCGTTCTCCAAAATACAATAATGCATGATATAACAAATAAAAACAATTGCAACACCAACTTCCATAAGAAGCAAAGTTAACTGAAATATATACTCAGGATTTTTAATCCAATATTCAATATAATCTTCAAACTTAAAACCATACTTCTTCTTTTCAATATTTTTCTCCACGTTCGATGAACTATCAATGTCGCGGTCAGGATAAACTAGTATTTCCAATGCGGGATCAAAGAATTTGTCGATCCCGTGTACTATCACACGTCTGTTGTTGTAAACGTCCCATTCGACGATATTAATGTCGTTAATAGAAACATTCTTGTCGTGAGACAATGTAGTAATAATAATATGGTGGTCGGGGAGTAGGGTTTTTAGCTTATCGGAGTTTTTGTGACGAGAAAATTCGAGATTTTCTTTATTGACTTTCAAGGGGACGACTTGATATTGAATTAATCTATAAGGAGGGCCAGGATATTTTGGGAATATATTGAGAAAAGCTTTTTCAGTAGGGCAAAATATAGTGAAAGTTGTAGTATTAGGAGAAGAAGAAATAAGACGATTTAGGGTATTTTCAAGAATAATTGACATAGAAATGTAACCTTTTTTGAATAATGTGTTTGGGAGATTATTGTATGCAATTAAATTAGAAGATGATGAAATTACTAGGGTTGAAAGGCTAAGGTAAAAAATAACGAGAAGAAGTAAAAACCTGGTAATTGTTGCCATGATCGATCGTTTAAACTTTTATAGGAGCTGTAAAAATATTTGGATGAGTTATTAACTTAAAGTTGTCTATTTATAGAATCTTTTTGTTTAGCATAAACCTTGGGGAAGTGGGATTTCTTTGTTGCCCTTTCCCTACATGAACTCGAATTTTTCTTAAGCTTCTTTTGGCACTTATAATTTTATCCTATAATTGTGCTCTACATAAAATATAATAGAAAAAGAAAAGAATACAACGACAATAAACACAATAAAATTTTAGAAGCAAGGTTTTGGGAAGGATAGTGTGTATGCAAACCTTATCCATACCCTAGGGAGATAGAGAGGTTGTTTCCGAAAGACTCTCGGCTCGAGAGAAAGAATAGGAACAAGCAATTATCAACAACTAAGACCAGAAAAATGATACCAACAATGTATGAACCGAAAAAATAGAAAGCAATAACAATAGCAATAGCAACAAACACTAACAACGACAAGGTACTAAAAAACCGAGGCGTAAGAAAACAGCCATAATACTAGCAATTTAAGAACAACGACAGGATACTAATAGGCTAACTCTAATACACATGGAACAGATCAGAAAAACACCCGACTGCCTACAATCCTTATAATCTCGACGACCTCCATACCCTCCTATCTAGTGTCATATCCTCGGTTAGCTGCAGTTTTGCCATGTCCTGCATGATCACCTCTCGCCAATACTTCTTAGGTCGCCTTCTACCTCTTCTCATACCCATCAAAGCCAACTGTTCACAACTTGTCACTAGGGAATCTAGGCTTATCCTTCTCACATGCCCGAACCATCTAAGTCTCGCTTCTCGAATCTTGTCCTCCTTGGAGACCACGCCCGCCTTCTCCCGAATATCTTCATCGCTAATCTTATCCAACCTAGTGTGCTCGCACATTGATCTCAACATCCTCAGCTATGTTCATCTTCTAACCAACACTCTAACCAATACAATATAGTTGGTCTAACCATCACTTTATAAATTTATGAATAAAAAGTTGATCTGGTTTATGATATGCTTGTTTTTTCCTCCACTTAAGCGTTATAAATAAGATCAGGTCGAATTTTTCCTCTTAAATTCACAATTTTACTTTATAGTGTATAAGAGTTTCACAATTAATAGCATTCAGAATGCTATGTTAGAGTAACATTCGTAGGAAATTAAATTTTCGAATTTCAAGAATAATTCAAGGAATTTTTATTAACTCTACCATACGAATATATGTTTCAAACTCCAGCACGAGATTAATGCACACTTTAATACATGCACAATAAAGAGAGAACCTGAGCGCTTAACGAAAAGGAACTCCTTAAAATTAGCCAGCGCCACGGATTCTTTACTTTTTGGTGGGGCGAGGGCGTTGGAGTTTCATGCGTAGAAAATATTAAAATCTCAAGAATAAATTATACGATTGAACTAATAAATATTTAAATTTAATTGCGATTAATTTGAACTATATATATTTATAAGTGTAAAAAAGATCATAAATATATGTTCCAGAAGTTGTTTTGTGTATTAAGTAGGGATATTTTTATCCAAATTTTTGTTCTGCATTAAAAAGTGACTATTATTAAATTTGAAATACTGGCTAAACTTTAAAAGCAGGCCCTAAAGTGGCTACGGCATTTATGACTTTGAAACGGCGTCGTGGGGTACCTGGCTTAAAACACAGCTTTCTCGATTCTCAAGCAAATCAGTTCTTCCTCCTCCTCTTCAAATGCCCATAGAGGAATCTTCCAGAAGAAGTCAGAAGCTAAAAAAAAATGGTGTTAATCGAACAAGTACCTTCTGAACAAGTAAAATCAAACTCCAAACCTGGACAAACCTCTGAATCAACGACCACAAATGTTTCGCCGCCCGCCAACAGTTCTTCGACGGCGACGGCGGCGGAGAAAGCGCCGTCTGGTAACGCTTCCGATGGATACGAAACAGCGAGCGATACAGAACTGAACGAGACCGAAAATGGAAGTAATAGAGAACCTGAAAAAACAGTCAATGCGACGTCGTCTTCTTCTGATGGCGATATGAAGGAGAAGACGCAGCAGCCTGAAACAAATCTAGAACAGCTCAATGAGGTAGGTTTTGTTCTCTTACACGTTTTTAATTGATAAATTCGCGTTGCTGTTTTCTGGTGCTGTTAGGTATTTGTAGAGTGATTGCAATTAGTTTAGGTAAGTTTAATTTAGTATATTGTGTATTCTAGTGTTTTTGAGTTCCTTAGTTATTGATTCTTTTAGTTTTTTTTGATTAAATGTTGCAATGTGCATTGAAAAAAAAATCAGTGATTAGTTTTTAAAGCCTGCGAATTCGAATTTAGAATTGAGGAATTCATTTCTCAGTTTTTTTGAAATTCTCTGTAGTGATTCCCTTTTTTTGTTTTGTTTTTGTTTTGGTAAGTTAAATTTCATTTTATTTACGTTACTCCACGGCGGTGTCAGAAAATAGCAGATGTTTTTGTGATGATTGAGTGGCTCTACCACAAACACAAACAATTAATTAGCCCGAATTATCTGTACATAATAGTATCTTCTCCTTACACCAAAAAGTGATATGAAATTCAGAGTCTTTTGATATATCCCATATCTTTTCGCAGCTAGGGATGTCTTGCGATACTGTAACATGTTACTATTGTGTACTTGACACCTTCGTGATGTATATTCATGAAACTTCAATTATTGAAAAAACATATCTTTGTCGCAGCTATGGGAAGTTGTCTATTCCTTACATTCCAAATCTTCCAAGAAATAACCAATAGTATGATCATCCAATTTGCTTTCTTTTCTTTGGTAATTCTTGTAACTTCCAGCTGGTGATTGTCTCTAAGACTGTCCTTGTCCTCACCCAAGTCAGTTCCAGCTAAGAAAGTCAAATGTTGTGTTGTATACCTGCAATTTTACTCTCTAGTGAATTATGTTAAGTGCATCAATGAAATGCACCAGATAGCGTTGAAAGCATCAGTGCACTGTAATCAATTTACGAGTCTATTGAAATGATTGATCAAATTGATTAGCTATGCGGTTGGAATAGGTTTTTTCTATTCCTTATATCTTTATTGGGTTACAGCAGAGTAGCTTGGTTTGACTCGTGAAAAAAGGAAATGATCTCATAAATAAGAAAGAAATGGAAAGAGGAAACAATGAAAATCAAAGATCATGAGAGAAATGAGATTAGGGACTATATAAAATGGATTTTCTACCTTCTGTAATAAAAAAAAAAGAAAAAAAAAATTCTAAATATATAAATATGCCCGTGTATAGCACATAGCTTCCCTTTACCTAAAAAATACTTTAACATTCTGAATTTTCTACGCTATATGATTTCATTAGTTGTGCTAATGGGGTTTGTAACATTGTAGGAAGAGGGTGTATCTCTTTATAGATGGACTTTCTGTATGTTTATGTTGATTTTTTCTTGCCATCACCTTAACATCAACATTAAGAGGAGAATATTAGTACATTAAGAAGTTTAATGATTGCGAAGCAACCATTTACTAGCATTTTAACATCTCTGTTCTGGCTGTTCTTGTCCTACATTCTATAAATCACGATCTCCATCTTGATTTAAAAAAAAAAAACATAAATTGCAAAGTCCCCCAAAAAAAGATTGCTTGCCTCCTTTAGCTTAGGGGAATGAATGCCTTCCAATATTAGGTAAGTTGCTGCGAAGAAGTGCCTCCATCCCAAATCGAAGATTAGAAAATGTGAAGCTTGTGTAGAAAATCGAGCTGACATTTTCAACCCTGGGCTTTGGGGTAAAGGTGGCACTGAAATAGATGAACCTTTTCTTTTGTGGGTCATTCAAATATAACTACTATATATATTATATCCATATGATTTTCCCTATTCGACATTGAGGAATTTCATCATAAATGTACTTGTGTGAATCCGATCTGCCTGGCCTTCTTTCTCTTGTTAATATGTTTTTCATCATTGCCGTTTCAACTGTTACTCCTGCCCTTTTTTTTTTGGAAATTTCTTTCCCTTCTTAGTTGGTGAAACTGTACTAAGATAATCACTCTGTACAATAATTAATATGGTACTTTCATTTTGAGAAGCAGAAAGCCTTGGCTCAAGCAAATGATGCAAAAGTTGAAGGCAATACATTGTTTAAGGATGGGCTTTATGAAGAAGCATTGTCAAAATATGAGCTAGCATTGCAAGTTGCAGCAGATGTTCCTTCAAGTACTGAACTTCGTTCCATTTGCCATGCTAATCGAGCAGCTTGTTTCTCCAAACTGGTAAGCTCGACGTATGCATTATGTGCACTCTGCATCAGAATTTATTATGTCAAAATTCTTCCATGGTTTGGAAGTGTTAGGTTAGTTTTTCAGTAGAATAGTTCACCAAACTTGTCAGGAGCTTTTACATTTGACATCTGTTTGTTACTGTATAGCTCTTCATTGATTTGCATTGTCCCACTCAGATTCTTACTGCTTTTAGTATAGCAATTTACTTAGGTGACTAATAAATATTGAAATCAATGTTGCAGCTTTTGCTGATCACTTGAACTTGTGGGTTTGAACATTCAAAAGAGACCTGTCACCCTATATATACTGGATATTAACAATTCGGACTGGCTAGTATAAGTAATGTCTGATTGTTGAGCTCTTTACACAACCTGTAGAAGAGCTATTCCATATAGGTTTCCCAACATACTCTTGTTGCTGGATGTCAATGTGATTAACTTTACCTGATCAAACAGAAATTCTGATCAGCTAAGGAAAAAACTAGAAATAGTCTTGTCTTCTAAACCCCGTTAAACCTGCTTTGGTTGGGCCTGATAATTAAGTTTGAATGACTCTCATATCTGGTCTGGGATATGCTTAAAGCAAATCTTGAAACTGAAATATATGGAGAGGGGTGTAGACTATGAGAAAGATGTCACATCATATTCGATGCTAATATGGCTTTACGCAATATCATTCGTGTGGAACTGTTAAATTCTACCGTAGTGTTGAAAGAGTTCATCCTTCTGAGTAGGGGTTGCTAACGGACGGGTCGGGTACGGGTAATGCAGAAATGGATAAATTATCCAACCCGACCCATATTTAATACGGAATATAGAAAATGGGTTAACGGATAAGATGGATATCCATACTGTCCATGACTTCTTAAATATGATCACTTTTGGGAGAATTCCTAGTCTCAAATTTGAGGCCCCGATTTGAGTCTTTACAAATGTAAAAGTAAAAACCATTAGTTATCCATTGGTTATCCATTTTCTAAGTAGATAGTATGGTTCTTATCCGTATGTGATCTATTTTTAAAAAGTTCATTATCCAACCCATTTTTTAATGGATGTGGATGGATAACTATTTTTTTAATCCATTGCCACCACTACTTCTGAGATAGCATATAATTGAAGTACATCAACTGATAGCTGGACTACGAGATTCCCTTGTATGATAACTAGTGCTCTATTGTTATTTAACGATAATAGCTTTCACCAATGTCATTAGCTCTGATGTCTCTCATCTGTGAACCATAGTGTTTCATTGTGGTTATCTTAGGTTTGGTTTTTTTGTTCCCTTTCCTTTTCAGGTAGCTAGTATTACTCATAGGTGATTTCATTTAATTTCTGCTTGTGCTGTTTCTTCTGCAACTATTTCGACAGATATTCAATTTCAGTCACAGCAGATTTTGTCTGCATTATCTGAAGTTAGCATCTAAAATTGTCGAGAAAAACTGCAGGATTTACCCCCAAAATCCAATCTACTCAAATCTGTAATAACCTTATCAATTTTGCTGTCTCTATTCAGTAAATTGTATTCTCTTCCCTTTCCACCTTCGTTCTTGTGTCTCGCTAAATGGCAGGTCTGAGTTGAGATGATAGTATTCCATCTGTACTTGCAGTGGCTTGTAAACTTTGATTCGGAGGTCTATTTAATCTGACAGTTGGAGGGGCAGTGGGAATGGTGCGGAGGGAAATTAGGTAAATTGGAGGAAGAAGGTCGTGTCACAAGTCTTGAGACTGGGGAGGGCGTTGTCACGGGGGTGGGTAGTGGAGGCTGGCTGAGTCTGGGGCTAAGAAAGGTGGTTGTAGTTTGGGCAGGGGTGGCATAAGGATGGTCTTGGGAGTCGTTGACTGCAGACTTCACTTCCTTGTTGTTTAGGTACTTTATGTAGTGATATGTGATAAGCCAAGACATGTAAAAGACATGTGAAGGACCAGGATAACTAGTACGTCTAAGTGACACCAAGCCACGGATGATGAGACGGAAGTAGTGTTCTTCGGTCTTGTTAAACTGGTCATTAGTGTGAGCAATAGATTGCCTAACTTCTGTTTGATCCTCTTTCCTGTACTTCTGATGAAAGTGGGATGAAAAGAGAAATATTAGTTGTTATGTGGAACAGAGGAAGTATACAAAACTTCTCTTCTATTCTCATCTTTTATAAATTATTTTGTGTTGGACAATCTGTAGTGTACTATATTGCATAGTATCTCCTTTTTTTTCTTTTTTTCTTTGGAAAAGGTAAACCCATCTTACTTAATATTTTGTATATTGATAATGTTAGTTGGTCCAACTTGATGAATTATTGACTCGCAACCTGATCAGATTTCTTGCTTAAGATTTAATACTTTCTAATGTGGAAGGACAATGCCTAGATCACTACGTTTAGTTGTAATATTGTAACTTTTCATTCGTGACAATTGCCTAGAATCTTTTGAGAAAGAAATATCAGCTCTTCTCCTTATAAATTTGGTGTGGTTTAGATTCTTTGGTACATTGTGATAATTATTCTCAACTCCTCTTTATAAATTAGGTATATGAACTAAAAACATTTTATCATCCTTATACATAACATCTTTGAATGAGACGTATCGTTGATGTAAAGATAAATTTACTGGAAATTCGTGGGAGGATCTTTGCCTTTTCTTTTGTCCAAGGATATATGAAAAACATTACAGCCACATACATATAAGACTTCTTGGAATATTTATGTCAAAATTTCTAACATATCAATAATCAATAAACGTTTACTTACATAAAAAAGTAAAAAACGACCAGTAATAGTTCTTAAAATTAAGGGTTTCTCACTTATCGCTAATATACAAATCTTTAACCAAACTAAAAGAACTCATGACAAACATCATGGGATCTGATGTAAGTGACATATTTCAAAAGAAATAATCTCTTAGTAAACATTTGATGGAAAAATCATGTCATACCCTTATATCTGACATAATGTTTGAATTTCATACCTTATAAGCTTTGGAGGTAAACTAGATGTAGACACGATACGACTCTCATTTTACCCATGTGAAAGTCATTTGTCATCATGAAACAATAGATGTTTTGATGGAAAGAAACTTCAGTCTACTTGTGTAAAGTATATCAATATGATGGAAAACCCAGCTTTTCTTTTGCAATTTTTGGAGGAGATGATGTTGTAATTGTGTATGTGAACTTGCTATCTTAACAAAATAGCTTACCTTATCAGAAAAAGGTCACCTGTCGTTGTGTTGGATAGGAAATCAAACTATTGCTCTTTATATTCCATAATCTTAAAGGGTATGCGCATATTTTTAAAGGTCTGCTTTTCCACATATTTGTTTCCCTTTATATTAGAGAAATTTCCACAATGTTCCCTCTGCTTTCCACATATCTTCGTTTTTTACTTTTCTGACTGTAGTTTGTAAGATATGAATGTGTTTATCTGTGTGTGTTTTTGTTGCATCTACTAATGATATCGATTACACCTTTTCATTTACAGGGAAAACATGGTGAGACAATCAAGGAATGCACAAAAGCATTAGAACTAAATCCTACATATATGAAGGCTCTGGTTAGAAGAGCAGAGGCACATGAAAAGCTTGAACACTATGATGAGGCTATTACTGGTAAACATTGGATTCCGAAATTGTAGTATGATTGTTCAGTATAATGTCATTGTAATAGGTTTTTCTTAGCTGCATCACTACATGATAAATAACTAATATTCATACTCAGCAATTAAGGGGATATCTGGTGGAGATCTTGTGTTTTTCCACCAGGTTCTTCTATGTTTCTATTCTCTCTTCCCCACTCTCTGACCTGGAAAAAGAATAAACAAAAAGAGGCACTGTATGTTACTCATGTGCCTCTGGTAATAATTGCACACCACTCAAATGGTTCATTTTATTGGTGAATAAGTAAAAAATTGGAGTTCTACTTCGGCTCTTTTCTTCTGTTCTTATTTATTCCCTTTGTTTTTTTTGAATCTTGCAGACATGACAAAGATCTTGGAATTGGAACCCTCAAATGACCAAGCTAGGAGAAGTGTGATGCGTTTAAAGCCACTAGCTGATGAGAAGCGAGAAAAGATGAAAGAAGAGATGATTGGTGAGCTTAACAATCTCGTCTTGACATGGACTAATTCTCTATTTTCTTTTCTTATTTAACTCTATATAGTAGAGATTCGTTCCTATAAAATTGTTAATGGTTTGATATTTCTTCCTACTTATTTATGTAGTTACTGGTAAGGTTATCTGTTCTGTATCTAAAATAAAGAGATATCAACCCAACTTATCTAGAAATTTACTTAGTTGCCTAAATTTTATTTTTTTCTTTTGTATTTAAATTTTTTATTTTTTTGTTTTTATGCACCACCCAACCCCCCCCCNTATTTTTATTTTCTGTTTTTTATTTTGTTTTTCTGCACCATCCACCTACCCTACCCCAACTCCCTCCCCGCTAACCCCCTCAATTTTCTTTTTCTTGTATTTTCAATTTTTTGTTTTTTTGCACCACCCACCCTACTCCCTACCCCCTGCGCGCAAATCCCCTCAATTTTTTTTATTTTTTTACTTTTGTTTTGTATTTTCAATTTTCTGTTTTTTATTTTTTCGTTAATCTGCACCATCCACCCACCCCAACCCTCCCCCTCGTAAAATATTTTTCAACTTACACGTTTTATGATTAAAGACTTTTTTTTTGCAAGACGAGCATGGTTCTAAAACATGGGTCAAGTTGGGCGGGTTGGGCTATGACCCATTGTTTAGCCCATCTTAGCCCAAGTACACTTTGGGCTGGGTTGGACAATGACCCATTTATTGACCTAACCCATCTTGACCCGCCTAAATTCAGCCCAATCCGCTCATTTGCCACCCCTAGCTGAGCACAATGGCTTCCTCATACGTGGTCTGATCAACCAGTAATGTTCTGTGAGCCTAGAGTAATTTGCTATTGTATGGGTTTTGTTTTGTATCAAAAAGTTTAGGGGCTTTTGCATCCGTACCCGCTTTTTGTGTCACGTTTTAACTTATACCCGCTTTGTAAAAAAAATTGCAAGTGTACCCGCTTTTTGGCATAACTTCAGCATACAGGCTGAAGTAGTAAAGGCAATCACGCAAAACTTTAGCATTCTAGTAGACGAGCCTGAAGTAGCTTGCGAAAATTTTTGTCTTTGTAACTAGGGAAGTTTTTGTCTTGTAACTCGGGAACTTCAGCAAGTTTTTGTCTTTGTAACTGGGGAAATTCAGCTCTAGAGCTGAAATTTTTGTTTTGTAACTGGGGAACTTCAGCTCTTTGTCTTTATAACTGGGAAGCTGGAGTTTTTGTCTTTGTAACTGGGAAATCTAGAGCTGAAGTTTTTGTTTTGTAACTCGCGAACTTCAGCTCTATAACTTAAGTTTTTGTGTTTGAAGTTTGTAACTGGGAAACTTCAGCTCTAGAGCTGAAGTTTTGTCTTTGTAACTGACCAACTTCAGCTTAACTGGCGAACTTCAGCTTAGCGAGGAAAAGGGTGCTGAAGTTATTTAAAAAGTGGGTACAAGTTAAAAGTTTTAAAAAAAGTGGGTATAGGTTAAATGGGGGCGACCAAATAGGGTGCCCCGCGTAATTTTTACAAAAATTTAAGACTTTGGCAATTAGCAGTTTTTAACTCAGGAAATTGGCTGTGACGTTGGTCTGTACTTTAGTATAGACTTTAGTTGACAGTAGTTTCTAACTCGAGACAATTAACTGTGATATTTACCATGCACATCTTGGAGTTCACAAGGTCATACTGCACTAACCTATCAAAAAGCATAATAATGCATTACCAACATCATATATAAGTGTCCTTGTCGGAAAACATCATATATAAGTGCACTTACACATTTCCTGGCACTGGAGAAACATGTGATAGTAAATCTGGAACTCTGTATTCCATAAGTCTCATTTAAGTAAAAATTTGGGCAAAGCTTGTGTGAAAGCTAACCCAGTATGACTCATCAGCTGAGCAATGCTGCTGTTACAGTTAACTTAGTATATTATGGTCGTGCTCGTCTTGGACTTGGCCGTGCCTTTTGGGTCGGCCATGCTCATGCGACGCCGACGTCAATGAGGAAAGCCCTTATAAAAAAAAGAACTTAGTATGATTCATCAAGAAACTAAAGGACTAAGGAAAAAAGCAAGACCATATGTTTTGTGCTTTACTGCTTTAATCTCGTGATGCTGATTAATGCACTTCCGTGCCAAATGTACTATAGCTACTGCTCTGGACTCCGTGAGATTGCCTTTTAGCTCGTAGGTCCCTGATTTTTTTTATCTTAAGTTTTTGTGAAGGGAGTTTTTGTATGTGTATTAGTAACACCTTTGTTACTGTTTGATCTGAGACAAAGTATGGTATTCAGTTTATAACGATTCCTCGTTTTACTTTCAAGCAGTGTAGGCACTTCTTAATCATGAGCATTGCCCACTTCTATTTTGTGGCTCTTTTGATGTTAAGATTTGTATTTATTACAGGCAAGCTCAAAGAAATGGGAAATTCCATTTTGGGTCGATTTGGTATGAGCGTGGACAACTTCAAAGCAGTTAAAGATCCAAATACTGGTTCCTACTCAGTTTCGTTTCAGAAGTGATGTGGGTTAGCCATGTTGACATATATAAATTTTCAAATTCTTGAATGGAAGATTAAGCCGGAGTTTCAAGCTTGCGGGTTTTAACAATGTATGACAGTATTGCTTTCAAGTATATATAAGTTTTGGCCATAAATTTGAATTTTGATGCCTCTAAATGTGAATGCACATGGCTCGTAGCCTTGATGGTTCTATTTTTGCATGATCAATGAAGTGTAGACCTTATATTTGATGAAATCCAGTTATGATTTCTGTGCTACTAAGTTTTTGGTTAAGCCATATTTTGGGAGGGGTTCGGTCGCTCAAGCTTTGGTTTTTATTCAGACCCGATAAAGAAAATGGGATCACTTCTTATGGATTCGCTAGGAATGATATTGATTTAGTTAGAAGTAGAAGGCGCTTTGGTGGAATCTGACAGATGGAAAAAGATTGCGGTTTGTGATTGCGATAATACAGTTTCCGCATCTCTGAAACAACTAATATATCTTTGGAGGTAACAAGTAACCCGTGGAATAATTGAAGTGCGCCAAAGTTGGTTTGGACACTTGGAAAAAAAGAATGAATGAATGAGTAGCTAAGGGAGCTAGTAAATCATTTAAACGAAAAACTTGTCGTGGAGTTCATACTCAAGTATATACCTTCTTTTAAATTGAATAATCACTGAACTATAAAAGAAAGAAGATCAACTTAAACAGACTTGAATGCGCTTCAAATCGCAAAATCAATATTTTCTTTTGTTAAGTACCACAACTTATCAGTATATACTTGAAGAATAGTACTAAAATTAGTATTACTACTTAATGACCTCTTTGTTTTGAAATATATATAAATAAACGTTACATAATTCTTCAAATAGATCCTTTACGAGTTAAACATAATATCAACTGTACATAATATATAAAGATAAAACACATATTTTCTTTCTTCGTTTACCTTAGTAAGTTTTGGAACTCCAGGAAAACTCGCGGCCGCTACAGTTCTTCGGGTGAGCATTGTGGAGAGCACTCTGTGCGCACTGGGTAAAACTCCCATTGTGTAATAGCCTGTAAACCACACATGAGATGTAAACCGCGCTAGGCAAGTCACGTACGACAGGCTCAGACCGGAGGGCATTGAGGGGGGAAGGAACCCGCATCGCCTATGTGGACAACACCTTCCAAACCAACTGTCCGTCCCTTGGTAAGTTGATAAGATGAAATTCCATTAATTTAATGAATAAAAGCTACTTCTACAAGAATAAAATTAAAAAAATTTAAAAAAAGAACTCACTACACAAATTAATTGAACACAGCTTATACCTATGAAACCCTAATCCTATAGCAATGAAACCTTTTTTTTTAAATTATAATAATGGTGTTCGAGTTAGCTTGCACGTCTTATACCAATGAAACCTTTTTATCCTCTTTTTCGTTTTCACCAACATCTTCCCGCGTTCTACTGAACATGAACATAAGAAAAAACCATAACTCAGATATCAGAATCAATGAGAAGATAACCAATCCAATTAGCAAAAAACTCCTTTCAATATAACCATAGCTCCTCTTACTATCTTTCTCCACAATTGAACTATTATCAATAGCATGGCCAGAGTAACGTAAAATTTCGAATGCAGGATCAAAAAAATCATCGACACCATGCACGACACACGTTCATCGTTATAAACATCCCATTCGACGATATTAACGTTGTTAATAGAAGCGTTTTCGTGGCGAAGCAACGTAGTAACAACAACAGGATAGCCAGGTAGTAGAGTGTCAATTTTTGAGCCTAAAGGAAGAGATATTTCAAGATTTTCTTTATCAAGTTTTGAAGGCACAACATGCTATTGAATTAATTTATAAGGAGGGTCTGAATATTTTGATTAAAGCGTCGTCAGTAGGGCAAAAGATGGTGAAAGTCGTGGTATTAGGAGATGAAGAAATAAGACGATTTAGGGTATTTTCAAGAATAATTGACATTGAAACATAGTCTTTTTGGAATAATGTATTTGTAAGGTTGGAATTAAATGAAGAAATTGAGGTTGAAAGGCTAAAAAAATTACAAACGAAGAGAAGAATTAATAATTTGGTAATTGTTGTTTTTGATGCCATTATTTCAGACAAAGCTTAATTTGCAAATTATAACCTAATTAAACCCATATATATATATATATATAAGTTTTTTACTTTAACCTAAACCTAGTTGAACTAAAATTTGTTATTTCCTTTTTTCTTCCAACCCCAACTATACTTTTGATGTTTTAACAAAATAAAATCCTTTACTCGTTGAAAACCTATCAAACTTGGAAATCTTGATTGGTTAGTTAGGCGGCATTGCTTTGTTAATTATTTAAAGAATACTTTATGCAATAAGTTAAAAATTTAAGGTATTTCAATAGTAATAGAACTTATAGGGCAACCTTCATACAGAGGGGTATCCAGACCTATCGAACCCATAGCATGTTTTAGTTACTATATTTGTAATTAATTAATTTTCTTTAAGCAATTTACTAGGCAGGGCCTACGGCTAGTTTTTATTTATAGATAAAAATAAAACAGAGGGGGTTTTGCATCCGTACCCGCTTTTTGTGACACATTTTAACTTATACCCACTTTGTAAAAGAAATTACAAGTGTACCCGCTTTTTCGCATAACTTCAGCATACGGGGCTGAAGTAGCAAAGGCATCACGTAAAACTTCAGCATTCTAGTAGGCGGGCCTGAAGTAGCTTGCGAACTTCAGCGCTAGAGCTGAAGTTTTTGTCTTTGTAACTGGGAGCTGACTTTTGTCTTTGTAACTGGGGAACTTCAGCTCTAGTAACTGGGGAACTTCAGCCCCGTATGCTGAAGTTTTGTTTTTGTAACTGGGGACTTTCAACTCTAGAGCTGAAATTTTTGTCTTTGTAACTGGGGAACTTCAGCCCCGTATGCTGAAGTTTTGTCTTTGTAACTGGGGAACTTCAGCTCTAGAGCTGAAGTTCCTCAGTTACAAAGACACAACTTCAGCATACGGGGCTGAAGTTCCCCAGCTATAAGGACAAAAACTTCAGCTCTAGAGCTGAAGTTTTGTCTTTGTAACTGGGGAACTTCAGCCCCGTATGCTGAAGTTTTGTCTTTGTAACTGAGGAACTTCAGCTCTAGAGCTGAAGTTTTTGTCTTTGTAACTCGGGAACTTCAGCTCTAGAGCTGAAGTTTTTGTTTTGTAACTCGGGAACTTCAGCAAGTTTTTGTCTTTGTAACTGGGGAACTTTAGATCTAGAGTTGAAGTGTTTATTTTGTAACTCGGGAACTTCAGCTCTAGAGCTGAAGTTTTTGTTTTGTAACTCGGGAACTTCAGCAAGTTTTTGTCTTTGTAACTGGGGAACTTTAGATCTAGAGTTGAAGTGTTTATTTTGTAACTCGGGAACTTCAGCTCTAGAGCTGAAGTTTTTGTCTTTATAACTGGGGAACTTCAGCCCCGTATGCTGAAGTTTTTGTCCTTATAACTGGGGAACTTCAGCTCTAGAGCTGAAGTTTGTAACTGGGAAACTTCAACTCTAGAGCTGAAGTTTTGTCTTTGTAACTGGGGAACTTCAGCCCCGTATGCTGAAGTTTTGTCTTTGTAACTGGCGAACTTCAGCTTAATGGCGAACTTCAGCTCAACGAGGAAAAGGGAGCTGAAGTTATTTAAAAAGTGGGTACAAGTTAAAAGTTCTTTAAAAAGCGGGTATAGGTTAAATGAGGACGACCAAGTAGGGTGCCCCGCAAATTTTTTACAAAACAGAGTATCATGTTATCCTACATAGTGTAAGACTATAAGAAATGAAAATTACATAGATCATATTATCTATTTTAGGCAAGTGATGCCTAAAATTGATATTACATAATGAACTATTATTAATTTGTCTAATAAAGTCTAACAATTGAATAAAAACTAGCCACTTGCACGCATAGCCGTATGACTGAAGTCCAACTTGTACACTGGTTCTCCAGTGATTTTGCACAAGTAGCACTGGCCCATATCTGTGCTTTACACTGCTTTGGTGATCGATTATGTCTGATATCCTACCGTTAGTTGTTGATATCCCTGCATGGAACTCTTCCCTTATTGTCTTATATCCATGTCGCATTAACATCAATTTCCAGTTTCGTTCAGCACCTTCCAACAAAGATTGCCACAGTTGCCTAGTCGAATGCCCTTTGTTTAATTGTGCACCATATGATATGCTCCTTGTATTGCATATGCCTCCCCCATCTTGCCTCTCAATGGATGAGTACATAGTACTAATACCACCATTTGAGAGTTGGGCCAAAGGAAAGGCATTTTTACCGCACTGTTCCTGTTCGAACACGTTGTCCATTGCATATTTTCTGTAATTTTCCTCATCCAAACTTCTCTTATGCAACATGATTGAGCATGATACCTTAACCTCGCTGCATGTAAAGTATCTATTGAATTTCCCTCATGGTTTAGCCTTATGGCTCCATACGAACGAAGCCTCAATGCTGTTGAATTTCTGGGCATTAACATCATTTGTCCAATTCTTGGACTATTGATGATCATGATCGTGACTTTCTTATCTTGCCTTCCAGTGGACTGAGTACATAGTACTAATACCACCACTTGAAAGTTGGTCCAAAAAAAGGCTATGCTTGTTGTAATTTCCTTGATTATTATCCTATATGTTTGCTGCTCGCACATACTGTTTTAGACTCCTTTTTCTTGTTTGTTCCTTGGGTGTCCATCCAAGGTTTCAGCTAGGTTTGTTACTTGAGATGTTGACATGTAATTTTGTCCACTAACCAAAGCCAGAACCTGTTATAAAATTGATCCTTCACGTAGAACAACTGGGCAGAAGCACTGCCCCTTCCTTTAGCTAATGCTATATTTTCGCTTATCCATAATTCCCTTTCAATGGATTGAGTACTAAGTACTGATACCACCATTATAAAGTTCCTTAATGAATAAGACATAGTTACAGTAATGTCTCATGCAAAAAAGAACACAATGTTAGTTAAACAATTCATCCCCATGATCTCTTCCTTTAGGTATGAAAGATGTCTGATTTTTGTTTGTCAATTCCCAATTGTTTCTCTTTGCTTATTGCCTGGCTCCTGTTTTCTCTTTCATCTTGTGAATTCTTCTGATCATCCGCACTGCATTGCCCATATGCACACTAATATTGATCACCCAAACTATTTGCTGCATTAGAGCCTACTTTTTGTATGTCTTGAGAATGTTATCTGTGAGCCTTGTTTAGTAGTTTACTTTCTGCAATATTGGAGTATTATCCTGGAGTTCCCCTCCTTAACACCTCAGTTCTTATATTTATATTCATCAAATCGAATCTACCTCGTAGGTCATTGTTCTGCAGCAGTATGTTGAGCATGTTGCATCTCCTTTTTGCTATGCTTAGTCCTAGTCTCAATTTGCTCCCAGTGGAATGAGTACCAGGTACTAATACCACCAGCTGAGAGTTCCTTGAAACATTGGGCATAGCCATAATGTCTTTCCCTGCAAAAAAAAAAATTGAGTTAATATAAAAACAACTAAGCATGTTCTTCTCCCTTAGGATTTGAATATGCTTAGCTAATGAATTCTCCTGCTCCTTGCCTCTTTTGTTTCCTATTCTCCTTATTTTCTTGCTAACTTGACCCTTAGATATGGACATCGTAACTTATCCTCATTAACTATTTTTCTCCCTAGACTATCGAATCCCCAAAATCCATCACATTCAATGTCTCCCTCATCTAATGCATAATTGGCCAAATGATCTGCCAAACTATTTCCTTCTCTATAGATGTGAGACATAATGTAATTACCCCTATTCATTAATTGCAAAATCTCCTCCACTTGTTCAATGATATTCCATGGAGGCTTCCATGCTCCATACATTATTTTCTTCATTACCATCGAATCAGTCTGAACATTTACATTAAGGAACTGTTGCTGCCTACAATATCTAAGGGCTTCTAATATGGCCAGAGCCTTTGCTTCAGTGTTTATGGTGTCTTGAATTGATCTCCCTGTTGCATATGTTAAATCTCCCAATGCATCTGTTATACATTATCTTATTACGCTCCTCCCTGGCTTCCCCCTCGATGCACCATCTGTGTTAACTTTGAACCATCCCTCCTATGGAAATTCCCAAACTACTTTATCAACCTTTAGTTGTGGAGTATATCTTTCCATCATCATCAGTAAGTCATTCCACCTATGAGGAACTTTATGAATTCCTGGATTTCTTACCAATACCAATGATTGCAATAATGTTGATACTTGATAAATCACTCGGCTGGTCGGCACCGCTTCCCCATACTTTATGATATTCCTCCTCTTCCAAAGCTCCCATACTATACAAGATGGAAATGCTTGCATTATAGGCTTGAGTCTAGGGACTACCTTAGCTGTCCAACATTTTGTTATAGCTTGATGCAAAGTCAAGCCCTCCAGTGCAATCCCAGCTCTCGACAGGAAGTATTTCCACACTGTTTTTGTTGTTTCTGATGTAAAGAATAGATGTTGTAGGGTTTCTTCCTTATGTTGAGTGCAACACCAACATTTGGAAGGCATACAATAGCACAATCTCCTCATGAAGTCATCTAGTGGCAGCTTTACTTTCCATAACTTCCACATGAAGCAAGCAATTTTGAACGGCAAGCCCTTCACCAAATCATCTTGTAAGCTCCTTTTGGTTCATCTCGCTTCCTCAGATAATCCCAAGCTGTCTTAATACTAAAATGTCCTCTGTTCTCAAGCATCCAGAATGGCACATCCAGGGTATCATGTTGAGTTGAAGGTTTGATTTTTTCAATAATATGCATTGCAAACTCCTATGGGAGGATGTCCATTAGTCTATCAGCATTTCATCCTCCTTCCTCCTTCCTCAAGCACTTCATATACATTATGGACTGTTTCATCGATTCCAAAGTCGTGAGGAACAATGAAGTACAAAGCCCCTAAGCCAGTGCAATTATCATACCAAAATAGAGAAGATCCCATTTTTGGTAACCACATTATTTGGTGTTCTACTAAGTCTCTACACTCCAACATCTTTCTCCAAACATGTGATCCATGTCTCCATGGGAAAATCACTGAGTTCATCTTTTTACAATATTTTTGGCTCATGAATGAGCTCCACAAACTTGGCTTTGTTCTGTAGTTCCACCACAATTTGCAAAATAATGCCTTTGATACATCATTTAATGATCTAAAGTCAATCCCCCCTTCCTCATATGGAATACACAAAGTACTCCATGAAGCCCAATGCCTGTTAGTACCACCAATTGAGCTGCTCCGGAAGAATTGTGCAAACATTTTGTGAAGCTTATTTATGACATTGTTTGGAGGATTTACAACTGATAGTAAATGAAGTGGCATACTTTGGAGAACATTCTTAATAAGAACATCTCTGCCACCTATTGAAAGCAGCTTCCCTTTCCAACCTTGTAGTTTGTTCATGATTTTAGTGATTAGACCTTGGTAGTAGTCTAATTTTCTTCTGGCATAAAAAATAGAACAACCTAGGTACATAAGAAGAAATTTCTGCCTGCTAATTCCTATTATTCCCTCCACCTCATTAATAATGCCCCCCTCTGTTAAATGGTGCATATATACTGCCGATTTGCTCTTGTTTACAAGATGCCCAGATGCAGTACGCACTCAGTACCACCATAATGAGCCTCAATGATGTAGCATCCGATGAAGAAAATATGATAGTGTCATCCACATAGGCCAAGTGATTAATTTTAGGACTCCGTTTAGGAAGTCCAAATCCACAGAAATGGCGATTGAGATGCAATGCATTTAAGACCCTCGGTAATGCTTCTGCAGCCAAGATGAATAATGTAGGTGATAATGGATCTCCCTGCTTTACTCTTCTTGATGACTTAAAAAATCCATGTGCCTGGCCATTGATCAGAATTGAATACCAGTTATTAGAAACAATTCCAAACACTACACCAATAAATCTTTCTGAGAAGCCCATCCTCCTAAGCACTTTTGTCAGAAAAATCCATGATAATCTATCATATTCCTTAGTCATGTCGAGCTTTATCACTACATTTGGACCAGCTTTAGTTCTAAGTCTAATGTCAGTGATTATCTCCTGTGTGAGCAGTATGTTTTCAACTATGCTCCTACCCTTTACGAATCTAGCTTGATCCTCAGATATGATGTTTGGTAGCAGTCCTTCCAGCCTTTCATGAATCACTCTCGAAAGTACCTTGTTTGAAAAATTGCTAAGGCTTATTGGCCTTAAATCAGAGAAGGTAATCACCTCTTTCTTCTTAGGAAGCAACACAAGATTAGTGTGTGTGATACACTTTGGAATGTCATGACCATTGAAGCATGCTCTTACCATATCGAACACATCATCCCCTATTATATCCCAACACGATTGATAGAACACATCCCGTAAATCCGTCTGGACCTCCTGCACTGTCTCTATTTAAGCGAAATACTGCATTTTTAACCTCTTCCTTTGTTGGTTGTTTTATTAAATCTAAATTCTGTTCCATACTGATCAACGGAGGAATATGATTTATTATGTCAAAAGAAGTAGGAATATTGGTTTCTCTGAATTGCTCCTCCTAGAACTTAACTGCTTCAGTAGAAATCTCCTCATCCTCCTCAAGCCAATTGCCAACACTGTTCTGAATTATGTGAAGCTGCAGCCTCTTTCTTCTACCTTGTACATGAACATGGAAGAATTTAGTATTTCTATCGCCATCTTTAAACCAATTCATACCAGATTTTTACTTCCAGTAATGCTCCTCCAATGCAGGAAATGTGATTAGCTCTGGTTGTACTCGTTGCAACCTCTCTCTGTTTGTCTTCGTTGGATATGCCTCAAATTGTGCTTTATGTACCATCACAACTTCTTCTAAGCTTGAAATCTTCTGGAAAATGTCTCTATATGTTGCACGACTCCAAGTTGACAATGCTTTTTTAAGCTTCTTTATTTTGTAATTGAATATCACAAATGAACTTGCACAAAAGTCAGCATGCCAATTCTCTTTTACTACTTGTTTAAACGATTCATACTGTGTCCACAAATTGAGGAATCCAAAAGGCTTTTTGACTGGAGCTACCTCTATATTACACTTCAATAGCATAGGGCAGTGATCAAATCCAATTTTGGGCAAGTGAGTTACCTCAATTCCAGGAAATGTTTGCTGAAAAACATCATTTGCTACGCATCTGTCAAGCCTCTTAAAAATGCAATTCTCTTCTACTCTCCCATTCCACCAAGTAAAAATGTTGCCTTTGAATCCAAGATCTGTTAGATTGCAAGTATTAATGTAGTGTCTAAAGTCATCAATTTCATTCAAAGACACTGGTAATCCTCCAAACTTCTCTTCTTCATCCCAAATCGTTAAAGTCTCCACCTACAAGCCATGGTAAAGTCATATCACTTGCCATTGAATACAAGGAATGGCATAATATTCTATCCTTTCAATGCTATCACACTTAGCATATACCAGAGTTAACACAAGCTCCATATGAGATTCTGTGTGGAATAGTTTAAGGGTTAATTTTTGTACCATATCATACAACCGTAACTTCAAACACCTCATCTATGAAAGCCTAGTTCTTGTTTGAAACATTTGATATGGATTGTTGCTTAGGCTCCATTATCCCTATAAATTTGAAATGGTGCTGCCTATGCATTTTGATAAGTCTCTAAAATGCTTGCTGAGTGTTTACTGACCTTATATTCCAAATTAGAGCATCCATTAATGATTGTTTGACTTGGTCAGTGTCCTCCTTGTTTGTACACCACCACCAGTGTGAACTGCAGTATTGTCTCTCTATTGCTTCTTCCTCCCTTTTGTTGCAGACTTCACCTTCTCAATCTGCCTTGGTGATATATCTCCTTGTCTTTCTGCATTTAGAAAATTCTGGGCAATGGACTCTTGATCCATATCCTTACCTATCCTCTCAAATTCATCATCTTCAACATTGTATTCATTACCGCCTATAGCAGCCACAGTTATTTGTTTTTGAGTGCCAAATATCATAGTATTATCATCTCCTTTTTCTTGCACCTTTAACTGTTGGAGTTCCAATGAAACATTATTTTTTGGATTTACTGGAGTTTGTTTAGCCACCCCTTCTTTTCCATTAAGCCCATTTGTTATTTGAACATCCACTGTCTCTATTTGAGCGATTAATTCTCTAGTTCCTCCTGGATCTATAGCATCAGTACCTCTCCCTTCTGATTTGTTAGTGTCTAAAGTTTCAATTTCTGCATCTGACTGATTTAACTTGTCTATTTCCTGCTCTTTGATGTCTCTAACATTATTGATTCTATTATCATCAATTGCCTCTTTAGTTGTCACAATGGGATCCCCATTTACACTTTGCTCCTCTACCTCTTGATCGTCCTCAATTGGCTCCTCATCACCTAGTGCTCCTTCAGGAACTTCTCATTCATCTGAATCCTCTTCTATTTGATTAGACCATAATCTGCCCCCACTTTATTGAACTCTTTCATTCACCTTTGGAAAATCACTCTTACCTTTAGATCCTACAGATTTACTAGGAGGAGTTTTGGCTAATGCTCTATCCATCATGGTATCCTGTGAAGGACTATTCTAACATGAAGTGCTAACATCTACTGTCTCGTGAGCTACATTTTCTTTGAAAGTTCTCTGAACCCATAGAGCAGTTGATTCCTTTTCCTTAGTTGCTTCTTGCCTTTTTCCATTAGTCTCTAAACCAGCATTGGTGTATTCAATCCCAATTGAATTTGGATTAAATACTGGTGCAGCAGGATTTAGTTTTCCAGACTTTTTGCTAGTTTCTTGTTGCCTTTGTTGTACTACTCTTTGATTCCCAGTAGCTTGACATTCAGGACTTGGCTGCTCCTCTACCAATATCAGTTGATTGTTATTTTCTACCTTTTCATCTACCACCTCCAATAATGCAAATTTATTTCCCACTTGTACCTAGTAATTTTCTCCATTGTCTACTGGAACTATCTCTTTTCCTTGAACTCCAGTTGAATGTCCTGCATTCTTATTACTATTTCCTCCATTGTTTTGTTGATTATCATTGTGCTGCACTGGAACAATTTCCTTTCCAGTGACTCTTTGTTCTGTATTTCGATTACCCACAGTCCTAACTCTATTATCCTTGATTTCTTTCCACTGCTCCTTTAAATTAACAGCCACATTACCTACCACCTTTCTGCTAGACAGAATCATTAATGGGGCGGCTTCTTTGCCTTTTTGCTTGTTACCTTCAACATCATCATTCTCCACATCTTGATTATCTACTATCATGTTATCCATTAATTCTGGATGAATCTTCCAACAGTCAATTATGTCGTGCCCTTGAAGCTTGAATTCTTTACAATATTTGGGAAGGTAATCATATTTAATATTAACCCATTCTGTCCTTATTTCCCCATTTATCTTGTTTTCGATATCCACATGAACATTCTTAGGCAACTCAACAAGAAGATCAATAAGCACTTTAACACGAGCACAACTTGGCCTAGTTTTGTTAATCATTGCCATATCCAGATGCGAAGGATTTCCACCTGCTGATGCTAGTGAGAATAAGCATTCCTTGACGAAATATGTGGGTAGCAAGTTAGGAAACGATATCCATGCCATCACCTTCGAAGTTTCCTCTCCAACTTTGAATTTAGCATTATATATCAACGTCCTCAACTGGTATTGATATCCATCCTTGGCCTTAACATAATACACACTCTTGGACAAGAAATCTATAAAGTCTTACCACAATGACAGTCGTAGCAGTACATGCATGTCCCTAAGAAATCCCATGTTACATTCTCCTTTAATACCACATTGAGTTGGTATTATTTGACGTAATTCATGAATGTCAGGCCAACCATATGAGAATTTACATACCACAACATATTGAAGTCCCTCTATTAAATTCATACGCTCAACTTCTGCTTCCGAGAATTTAATCATTGGTTGTCCATTAACAACAGTTGCACGTCGAAGGGGAATTGGATCCACAGTAGCTGCTCGATCTTGTATGGCAGAGTTCAACGTGCTTGGTTTTAGAATTTTTGAGTAATCAAGGGGTTGAGGATTAAGGTTTGATGCAGTAGGGGTTGTGGTGAGAGTCAGAGTAGGCTGACCAACCGTTTGCAATGGCTGGCCTCCGGCCACAGTGGCCATGGATACGCTGGAAGTGATGATCGCCCAGTAGTCACCTGAAAATCTCCAGGAAGGTAGAGAGCATTTTTTACAGGTTTCTATATTTTTTTTTTGGTAATTAAAACTTTCATTTCTCAACAATTTTTACATACTGCAATCGAGCTTAATCTGGACATACGCCCCAGATTTTAGCTTCATTCCTTGGCCTCGTTCCACTACTAACTACAAGAAACAGTTCATTGTAACTACTAACTACAAGAATAGTTCTTTGCATACTAGGATAACAGTTATGTTCCACTAGTCTTCTTTGTAGTCGTTGGTTGTTTTCTCCTAGCCCATGCATGCCTTGGGTTATTACTCTGCTTAGTGTTACTTCTGATCGTTGCACTCCTTTGAAAATCTTGCTATTCCTCTCTTTCCATATGTAGTACAGAGTTCCTGCCAGTATGAGTTTATATAAGTCACCTCCTTTATAGTACTTCCCCGCCCATTCAAGCTCATTTTCCCACATCGGTAATTGTCTCTGAATCCCTTGTCGTTGCAGCATAGATGTCCATACTCTCGAGGAATAAGGATACTTAAAAAACAAGTGATCAATGGTCTCCTCCTCAATGTTACATCTTCCATATAGCCCAAGCCCCTTAATCTATCTTTAGTCATCAACCTCCTATGTACAACTAGGAAAACTATAAAGTTCTATTTTGGTGTTCTAACACTGTTGTGCACCAGTTTCCTCCATGGTGCTCTAGCAAAGTCATCCCTCAGTTTACTATACATATTCTTAATAGAAAATCTTCTTATCCCCTCTACATCCTCCTTTGTATAACCAACTTCCTCAAAGTATTGTTTGGCCTTAAGAATCTTCTGTACCATCCAAGAAGCTTGTTTTGGTTCAATATTCCACAATGCATTTTGCTTCTTATAGTACACATGTATCCATTGCACCCACGTCCTATCTTTCTTCTTGCACAGGTTCTATAGGAGTTTACATATAACTGCCTTATTCCATGCTTCTATATCCAGCAAATTTAAAGCACCTGCTGCGTTAGGTTTGCACAAGCTGTCCCATGACAATAGAGCTTTCCTTGACACTTCTACACCTCCAGTCCATAGGAATGTTCTACATATTCTTTCAATAAGTTGTATCAGTTTCTTTGGCAGCACAAACACTGAGACCAGAATACTTGGATAGAAAATAGCACACTCTTGATTAGCTGAATTCTTCCTGCATAGGACAGGAACTTTGATGTCCAAGATTGGATTCTCCCTAACATATTATCAAGCAGAGGCTGGAACTGTATCAATGATAACCTCTTAGAACTAAGAGGTACTCCCAAGTACCTAACTGGTAGTGTTCCTTTGACAAAACCCAAATCTTGTAATATCTCTTATTGTTGATCATCATGCACTCCACCAAAGAATATGGAACTTTTGTCAGCATTTTCCACTAGCCCTGAAGCCTTT
The DNA here is from genome assembly GCA_005239505.1 of Nicotiana paniculata. NCBI lineage: Eukaryota > Viridiplantae > Streptophyta > Magnoliopsida > Solanales > Solanaceae > Nicotiana > Nicotiana paniculata. The sequence continues at coordinate 47,006 of ML332009.1, forward strand.
GAGAACTGCTGAAAACACTAAAATAGTAACTGAACAGATATGGCATCACCTCTACCGAACAGTAATAAGTCATCAGCAAAGCTCAATTGCACTATGTTCAGTTTTCCACATTTAGGATGGTAGTTGAAATTAGGATCCTTCTTGAGTGTCTTCAATAATCTTGTCAAGTACTCCATAACTAGCACAAATAGGTAAGTATATAGGGGATCTTCCTGTCTCAATCTTTTCTTAGCTTGAAATGGCTTTGTAGGTTGCCCATTAATTATAATGGAGTATGAGACTGTTGTAACACAACTCATAATCCATTGCACGAATCTCCCTGGCAGCTGCAGGTATGTCAACACTTGTTCTAGATAACCCCATTGAACTGAATCATATGCCTTCTTCATGTCTATTTTCATCATGCATCTAGGATAAACACCTAGCCTGCCATATCCTTTAACTAACTCATGACTAAGTGTTATGTTGTCATTTATCAGTCTACCAGGAACAAAATCCGAATGACTTTTATCCACCAGTCCATCCATCACTCCTTGTAACCTGTTAGTTAGAATATTTGATATAATCTTATAAAGTATTGTGCAATATGATATTGGCATGTACTCAGTAATTTTAGAAGAATTTTTCACCTTAGTAACAAGAGTTATTGTTGTAAAATTGATAGGCTGATACATATTTGAACTTGAGAAGAACTCCGTAACTGCATTTGTGATTGTATCTCCTACTACAGGCCAAGACTTCTTGAAAAATACAACATTGAAGCCATCACACCCAGGGGCTTTGTTGTCATTGATACCTTTCAAAGAATGATAAATCTCCTCCTTTGATACCTCTGCTAGCAACTGCAGTTGTTGCAGTCTATTCACCATAGGACCATCTCTCATGATAGCTGGATTAATAGCCGGAAATTCATTCCCTAATGAGCCTAATAGTTGTTGATGGAACCCTGTCACCTCCTCCTCAATGTCCTTCCTTGTTTGCACTGTATTCCCATTACACTTTATTAGTCTTCTGATCTTGTTTTGGCTGCATCTGTTTTTCATACTTGCAAAGAAGTATGTTGTATTGGCATCACCTAACTTTAGCCATTTTACTCTTGATTTCTGTCTCATAATTCTTTCCTCCACCCCTAACCATTTTTCAGCTGCATTTTCATTTCTTTCTCTTTAGCTACTAAGGTCTCATCTTGCCCAGGATCCCTCATTTGTTCTTGTAAAGCAGTTAGTCTTTGTCTATATATCTTGATCCTATCACCAACAACATTATATTCATTCTTGCTTATGTGGTCTCTCCCATGCTTCATTAACTATCTTCATAAAGTCATCATGTTCAGCTAGGTGGTTTAGGAATTTAAAGGGTAACTACAATCTTCATTCTCCTCCAGTGCTATAATCAGTGGTGGATGGTCAGAACAGTGTGGATGCATAATCCAAACCTCCAATTGTGGCATTGCCAGCATCCAATCAACATTAATCAGAGCTCTATCAATCTTACTATAAGTGTGGCCATTTGTCCAGGTAAAATTCCTCCCACTAGATTTCATTTCTGCCAATCCAGTACTTTCAATAAATTCATTGAAATCTCATATCTCCAGTTTTTGCACAGGATTACCAACTGGCCTATCATCCCCTGATCTAATAGTATTGTAATCCCCCATTATCAACCATGGCCCTTTCTGTATTGAGTGTAACCTTGTCAGTTCACCCCACATACTTCTTCTATCTTCCACACTATGCAGGCCATATACAGCTGTAAAAGTGAACCTCATATCCAATCTCCTAATATACACTGAAGTGTGTATAATCAGAGCAGTTCTACACACCTCTATGCATTCTATTTCACTTGAGTCCCATAGCAACCGTATTCTTCCTTTACTACTATAGTCATAGTTATCTAAGCATGCCCATCCAGGTATAATTTTTCTTATAACTTGTTCAACCTTATGTTTTTTTATTTTATATTCTAGTAATGCAATCATGTGTAATTTATTACTACGAATAAACCACTTCACCTTTTTTTGTCTAGGGGATTTATTTAAGACTCTTATGTTCCAAGTTACTAACTTCATACAGGTATGAAAATGGGTTGCATAGTCCCTTCCTGCCCTGTATCACCCTACTGTCTACTTGTTCCTTCCTCCATCTGTCTTGGCATGGCTAGCTGCAGTTTAGATTCTGCGAGTAGGTTAAAACCATTGATTACATAACTACATCAACTGGTTGTCTCTCTCTGCTTCTAGCTGTTGACTTTCCTATAACAGTCTGCCACCTTTGTTCTTCATTTCCTGCTATAGCTCATGTATTAGGACTAGTCATTAATGTACTAGAACTAGCATTCCCTTCATTAATAGGCTCTATCGACTTCACTTGCTCCTTAACAGCTGGTTCCTGCACTTTGGATGTAGGCTTAGGTTTCCATTCCTGCTTCTGTTTTACATTCTTAATCTTCAACTTTGGTCCTAGCTGCTCATCAACTCTACATTGGTGACCAACTTGCATGCATTTATTACAGAATTCAGGAACCCAATCATATGCTATTTCCTGAATAAACTTCCTTCCATTAGGATCAGTCACTTTGATAGATCTAGGTAACTCTTTAGTAACATCCATTTCAACCAATACCCTTGCATATGAAATCCTATCCACTTGAGTAGTACAAGCATCGGCATAGAGAGGAATTCCCAAATCACTACTTATCCTACTTAGCGACCTTTTCCCCCAACAATTGAAAGGAAAATTAGAATATTTCACCCACACTGGTATAGTTTGAAGAACCTCTTTGTTGAACTCAAAGTCAGCAGACCACATTTTGACAATGATAGGCTTATTATTCAACATGTGAGGTCTTGAATACAGAACTTCATCCCTATCTTCAATAGAATTGAAACGAACCACAAAATAGCCATCATTGTGAAAATACACCTTAAGCTTAACTACAAAGTTTCATACTGAAGCAATGTACCTTTCCATGGCTCCTATTGTTGGACTTCCTCCAACAACATACAGAATTAACGCTTGCTTCCATTTCTGAGTCTCCATCTCAATTTCTTCCTTACAGAGCTCCACAGTCACCTCACCATTTTCGATAGTAGGTGCAATAAAGCTCAGATCCATATATTTTACCGCATAATTCGATCCCACAAAGAAGTTTGCCCACTGCTTCTGCCCTTTATCCGCCTCAACATTAGGTAAAATCACTTGAGGTTGAGCTGTCTTCACTACATCCCCTTTTACCCTCAGTTCAACCGTAATTGGTGCAATACTCTTACCAGTTGTCACATTTTTGCTTAAATTTGGGCTTGTATGTATCATCGGAGCATCATTACTTACTTTACCACTATGATCATTCTTATCCAATGGAGTTTTCATAGTTTCCTTCGTGGTTGACAATGGCGGCCACTGTTCCATTGGAATTTTCCCTTGATCTCTTTCCAAATTGCTTTCATTCCTCAAAATTGGAGTGCTCGTACTTGTGAAATCAGTCACCTGAATCGCAGTAGCAATTCTCTTCGACCGTCCCCTCCCCATAGTTGTTGGCGTACGTTAGCACATGCACTCACACGTGCGCCGAGAGAAGAGAGAGGATAGATTTTTTTCTTTCTATTTAATAGGTTTAGTAATACAAATACAGACTCTAAGCAAAGAAAGAGATCTAAAAAAAAAATTACTGGATTTGAAAAGTACATGTTACCTCATGCACGTGGTTTCAAGAAAAAATTGGTGAAAACCTTTGGACAAAATATAAAATTGACCGGTCGACTGAAATTAATCGCATTTGGATATGTAATTTTTGTACATAATAAACACAAACAAAATGGTAAAAAATAAAATATGTAATTTTTGTACATAATAAACACAAACAAAAAATATACGTTATGTCATCTATTATTTTTGGGAGTGGTTAAAAATTATATATTCCTCAAAACTTTTCTTGTAAAATAATGGTATCACTTTCTCACAAAATGGACAAAGAATGAGATATCGAGAAAAAATCCACTACTTTCTTTGCCGAAGTATATTAATTTGGTAGCAAATTTTAATAGTAAGTGATGAGGGAGGGTGAGCACAATTAATATAATGCCTGTCACACCAAAGAATTTTCTGTTATTTTTTTACTACAATTTCATCAAAGAATTTACTATTATTTGTCACTTCAATTTCATCCTTTCCTTTACAACTACCAATATATATCATGAAAAATATTTTTTTCAAGCAGAATCAATGGAGCTACTAGAAAAACAGAAATTAGCTAGAAACTTCATCGCTAAAAATCTCTTAGCTGATGATAATCACTCGCTAATTCTATTTTTATTGTTTAACTACGAAATTTATTCGTCCGTAATTCCTATTTTTCTAGTAGTAACATAGTAATCAAGATAATAGATAATCTTGTGAAGGTAATCAAAGCTTTTAGCCCTTACACTACATTATCAAAAGATCACTTTTGCAACAGTCTTGATACATAAAAAAGGGGCAGCTCAATGCACTAAGCTCCCGCTATGCGCAGGGTCCGGAGAAGGACCGGACCACAAGGGTCTATTGTATACATCTTTACCCTGCATGTCTGCAAGAGACTATTTCAATAGTCTTGATATATAAATGAACAATAACAACTTTTTGAGAACTCAACATAATGCAAAAATACACCATAGTTTCCTCTCGAATGATACATTCTTCTGCCATTGGAACTCAAAAGATTAGTTGTGTACTTTTGCATGTTGCACAATCTATGCTAAAGGCACATCCGACTCTTCAAAAATGTTGTCGGGTGCGTGTCAGGTCCTCCAAAAATAGTATTTTTTTTTGGAGGATCCGACACATATGAAGCAACATTTTTGGAGAGTCCGAGCAACATATGATCATGGAACTTGAATAAAAAAATTACAAACACCATCCCCATAAGCACACCCCGACCCTAATTCTAAAATAGCTGCATTTGCAAAATACAACAATAGCAACTACTTCAACTACGCCACAATCCCAACTAAGTTGGCATCGGCTATGACTCTTCATGACTATATCGCTCCATTTAAGCTCGTCGTAGATGACATCTGCCAAAATCACTTACCGTATTCACAAGACGAGAAAACATGCCCATCGGCTTAAATGAAATCAGATAATGGCTACATATAAGTAGGTATCACCAAGCGACTCGATGTAATCCCCTTCTGAGCCAAAGTTGGTAAACTGTCATATGGAAGGAATCATGCTTTTTCGGGCTACTATACCACGTGAAGTGCCTTCTCACGATCCCTAGGTTCTTATACATGTTGAGGTACATTCGTTTAGGCACCGAGAGCAATATCTTCTTCAGGTGTGGAATATCTCTTTCATTAACGATAATTGAGAACTTGCTCCAATCTAATATGTTTGCTAATGGAAGATCATAGTAGTTCGAAATCAGTACAGGGATGCAGCCATGCTGAATAGCATCACTGACTCTAGCTGTATTCACCTCGTAACCTTTGACATGGAGACAGTATCTACTTCTCCGAAATCCTTCTTTGTAAGGGAAAGATGAACTCCCCGAGAATATATCGAAGGAGCTATCGTTCTTCCACAGCTCCAATAAATCTCGTCTTGCAAGAGAATTTTGAACACGACCAGCAAAGAAGACAAGCTTGTATCTGCCAAAAAAAAAAGGGAACAAAAGCAAGTCATAGGCACAAATTTGCAGCAAAGCTTAAAAGAAAAGCAGTGTTCACATCACGAATTTCAGAACTCCAAGATAAGCTGCGTAGCATGTATCTCTTTAACCAAGACAGATAAAGTCGGACTCAGTGGCGGAACCAGGATTTTTATTAAGGGGAGTCAAATTTTAAAGAAATAAACACACCAAAAAGTCAAGAGGTATCAATATATGGTACATACACATTTTTTTTTTTAAAATTACCTAACTACACTGTAATCTTTCGATGAAAGTGTGTCAGGTTTGATACCCCTTGAGTGCATGTGGCTCTACCACTGGTCGGACTCATACAGAGTGTGGATTACAATAAGAAACAACATATAACTGGGCCAATTGAGTAAGGGAAAGTTCAACTGGAGAGAGATCTCTTAGGCGTATCCTCATCTTTTCAGCTTGAGTTTCTAAGAACACGTGGCAACATCTTCTATTGGTCCATTTACCTTTTTATATTCTTTCAATACATGATTATTTCGGGAAACCGCATTTCCATTTCTATTAAGATCCTTCATCTTCACATCAGAGCAATCTTTCTTCTCATAACAAGCTTTTATACTGGTTGCAGTATCTCTTTCTCCTCATTTTGAACAATCTTCATAGGTCACCTAGCTGCATTATATAGATATCTCTCTACTATGCATTTGTCAACTCATGATCATCTACTTTGTGCGCTTGACCAATCCTCGATGTTGGTTCTAGGTAGGAATAAATGCAGCACTGAATTCTAAATCCTTACTTATTCCTTAATCCTCAAAGAATGTCCCTTTTATGGTATCCACAATGCATCTAAGAGTAAAACCTCAAACAACAAATCGTGAAAATATTTTTGTCTTTGCTCAACTGGTTTTCAATTATTAAAAAAGAAAGATGGCAAATCCGCCACTATTCCAACAAGTGGAGCTCAACTTGCATATAGTCCTAATTGAGTGCATTTGCAGTTTACTCCTAACACTAATAAGAGAATTCAGCAAGAATTACGAAGTTTTTGTGTGCCTGTCAACAGTACATTGCAAGCAGTTGGAAAAGCTGGAGGAAAATTTTCTGCGCCAAAGTTATGTTCTTGTAAGCAATAGAAGCACCGATTCAGTTTTTTTATTTTAAAAAACAAATAGATTAACCAGTTACTAGTCGGAACCAGATGACGTGACTCAACATCCCACTAACCAGAAAGCACGCAGCATTGCTTTCACAGACGATACTTCATCTATACTTCTCAAGCAAATATAAAGTATCAGAGAAAATCAATCCACTAGGGGCACGAATTGAAATTCAATAAAGACTAATGAAAGATAAAATTTCCAACACAAACCTTAATAAAAGCAGTCTACAAAAGAGCTTTACACCAACAACAAGCAGTTAAAAGCCACTTATCAACAGAAATTGCAAGACAATGCAGTTAAATGACACCATACCTCGCATCAGGAGGGTTCAACACTTCCTCGTGTTGGCGAGGCCAAACTTGGGGCAAGCCAATGTCTTTATGGGCAACGTATAGCCTCTGAAAGTAGTTCGACGAGCAAGTAACCTGAATTGCATTGTGATGCAATTCTTGTTGCTTAGAAGCAGCGTCTCGACCAATAGAATGACAGTACACATAAAAATGATCAGCACCACCAGATGCATTCCAAAATCTGAACTCTGATCTAACTCTATCAGTATAACCAGCAACAAAATCTTCAATCGCGGAAGCAGAATGCACGCGAGGATGATTTCGCATAACGTTAATAGAAAAAGGCATATAGTAAAAATGAGCCTCTTTTGGATTCTGAGTAACTAAAGAACTACCCAAAAGTGCAATCTTGAACATGTGCTCACTAAAGTAATTTCCTAATTTGGGATCAAAGGGATCTGTAAGGGGCAAAAAAATGCTTGAAAAAGGTGAAGATTTGTTGCTCATAAAAGCATCAGGATACACAAATATCTTAAGGGTTTTCATCATTTCTTCATAATCAGCAGCAAATAACTCCCAATTATGATAAGGACTATTATTAATTAACACATTTTGACCTTCATTAGACAAATTTTCTAGCTTTTTTGGTTCAAGATTCTTTACTAATACTTCCTTTTGGCCATTAAACTGAACAAAAGTTCCATTTTTATGTATAGTATTATTACTTATTAACACATTTTCACCTTCACTAGACCAATTTTGCAGCTTTTTTAGTTCAAGATTCTTTACTAACACTTTCTCTTGCTCATTAAACTGAACAAAAATTCCATTTTTATATGTCAAATCTTTCATTTTTGTTTGCACCATTAGTAGAGCTCCTACCATTACAACAACAAATAACATTACAGAAAGGGGTCTAAGAAAAACCCATAATCTAAAAAGTTTATAACTTTGATTTAAAGAAGAGAAAGCCATAATTTTACTCAAAGAGAAAAATCAAGAAACTTATCTGGGTAAGCTTAAAAATCCTATCTTTTTTCAACCCCAATTGTGAAAAAAACACAAGAACCTTCTTTACCTACTCCAATTTATGATTTTTTTTTTGTTTTGGATTTTGTGTATAATATATTGTGTTGGAAAGACATTTAATGTCATTTTACTTAAAAGAATTGTTACAAATGGAATTATAGGACTAATGGTTGAGCTAAGCAGGCGGCAAATATTTTAATATGATTTTAAGAATGTTAACGTGTACAACATTGACATGATAAGCAATCTTGAAAATAACGTACGACATCTCGAAAACGTCAGCAAAAGAATTAGTAAGATAAATGGCATTTTGTGAAACATATCCTTCTGTTTCTGTTATTTTATTATTATTATTATTTCCTCCATTTTAATTTATACGTCATAATTTAATTGAAAAGAAAATTTAAGAAAAAAATCTAACCTTTAAATATGATAGAACAATTGTGTGTTTATAAGGTTTTTGAAACTTATACTTCTAAATATGCCATAACATTTGTATTGCTATTAAAAAACTCAAATAAACTTATTTTTAAATTTAGGAAGAAATCATACAAGATCAGAGTAATAGATTGTTTGGCCAAGCTGTAAAAATAAGCTTATTTTGAGATGTGTCATTTTCAACAGTTTGTGTTTGGCTAATCACTCTAAAAAGTACTTTTGAACAATAATTTGTGTTTGCCCAAACTTTTCAAAAAGTACTTTTAAGTATCAAATTACGAATAAGGAAATAAATGGATTTACTTAATAGTTAATATCATAAATATATAAATAATCTTAAAAATTTGTTATTACAAGCAATAATTAAATCTTTTCATTTTATTTGAGTAAAATATAAAAATAAAATTTAAAAGTACTTAATTCTTTTAATATAAGTTAAATATATTAAAAATCATTCAACAAATATAAAAGCATTTACCCCTAAAGTCACTATATATTAAAAAGCTATCCTAAAAATAATATGAAATATTTATATATTGATATCCTAAGTATTAGGTTTAACGGTTATTTTGGTATATACTATATTTCGTTAAGGGTATTTTTGGTAAGAAAAAAAGTCAAAACTGCTTATACTTCTGCTTTTGGAAAGAAGCTACTTTTTTCTGCTTCTTCCCAAAAATACTTTTTTTCCTCGAAAAAGTTTGGCCAAACACCTCAAGTTAGGAAAAAAAATCACTTTTGACCTCTTGAGAAGTTTGGCCAAACAAGCTATAAATGAGGTAGTACGAGATATCCGCTACTCTAATTATTCACATTCGTATTGCAACTAAACGTATTAGTGTAGTAACGAGAAATAGTATATATGTTGGTATGCGACAACACCCCCCCCCCCCCCCCCCCCCCCCCCCCCCCCTCTCCCCCTCACCGACAATGTAAGGAAGTTGCTTCATTATCCGCTTTATGATAATAAGTCAAGTCAATAATAATTGAACTGAAGAAAACAGAGGGAAGGGATTGTGTTTGTTCGCGAGAGAGAAAGTCAAACTCCTAACTTGCTACCTCCTTTCATTTGATTGGGCGTGCCAATGAGATCTCATGAAAGCTTTGATTACCTCGAAAAGACTATTATTTGCTCTTCAACAACCCTAACATATATATCACTTGAAACTCTACCTTTTGCTTTGCATGATAAAGTGTTAGAGTTTCTATATTACTTTGTATCTCCTTATGTGTTTCACTTAATTAAAACTACTCAACTAATTGGAACAGGAAGGGTAAATCTGAAAAATACTTCTTTGTTCTTCTGAAATATCACAAATATTCTGAAACAAATCCAATTTGCTAAAAAGATTAATATTTCAAACTGGACGAAAACATCACAACTAGAAACCATAATGGTCTCCAGAATAGGACATGGATCTTGAACAAAAAACAGTAGGTATTTGATGTAAAAATTGAAAGCTTATAGTATAGATTAACTCTTGCATGTTTCACCCGGTGAAACCACCTTTGGGTTTACAAAAAAGATCGGTGTATAAAGTATCCCGCACTCACGCATGGTCCAGGAAAGGATCGTACCCCATGGGAGTGTGACGCAGGCAACCTACCATGTGGCTGATTCTATGAACCCTTGATCTATAGGTTGCACAGAAACAACTTTACTGTTGATCCAAGGCTTCCCTTCGTTCAAATTTTGGCAAGGGAACAAGGAGAAAAACGTCTTCCATTTGGTCAAATGGAAATCCTTCACAGTGGTGAAAAGGCAAGGTGGTCTGGGAATTAGAAACTTGAAGAATCAAAGCAAGGCTCTCAAAATGAAATGGCTATGGAGATATTCTCAAGAACCCCAAATTTTATGGAGCAAATTAAGTGATCAAAGCTAAGTATAGTGAGGAAAATAACCTGGGTGTCAAAGGAAGTTAGCACATCATAATTATACTATATTATAAGCACGAAAAATAAAAGTTGAATGTGAAAAACCAAAATGACCCTACAATGTTATTAGACTTTTATGCCCTTAAAAAGTTATATATATTAATAATACCTTCAATATTAATAACAAAAGTTAGTTTTGTAACATTAAATTTGACTTAGACTTATTAAAGAATTTATTAAGGTACACGTATCTAAATTCTTCACTTTACAAAGATATAAGATCTTTAACTTGCCATGCGTATAATAATTTTTTTGAGCTAACATTTACAGTTCATACATTTTATCTTCTCCTACTATTTTCTTAGCTTACATATTCAGATTGTTATGATTTCTAAATGCAATTCCTTTCTTAGAATGCAATCACGATTCAAAGCGCTTTACCATGGATGTACGAAGCTCTAAGGTGTAAAGTCGAATCCCAATATGTCTAGAAAAAATTGGATCCTTCACCTACTTCTATAATAAACAAAATTAAAATGCTGGTAAGTGTATTTAACACTTTTTAGAAACTAAGTTATTGCTTCATAAAATGGGTACATTAAAACGTGAATCTCAATAGTTAAGTAGTTGAAGAGTTAATTGATAAAATAATGAACACTAAACATTCCTTCTTACCCAAGCTTCTCTTCTTACTGGACTTTTATGCTCTTTAGAAACTGTATAATTATCCTTTCATAAATCGTTGCATTGATTAACCAATTAATTCACTGAGTTCAGAATCTGAGGAGCAGAAATATTGTTTTTAGTGGTTTTTTTCTTTACTAAACAACTCGTATTCTATTAAAAACTTTCTAATATAAAACAAGGAGCAGAAGAGTATACGTAGATTAACAACAAGAGGATTATTTGCAGTTTCCTTTTCTGTCTTTTCATTTTTTTAAGTCACTATCCTTTCAAGATCTATTTCTATGTGGTTATACAGTACTGGTCGTTTTATATTTCATATTAATTTTTCTTTGTTACTTCCAACAAGTATTCATGAAACTGTACAAGTATTTTTTTTCCTGAAATATATCATCATCCCTGTTAGAACTGGTAACTACGATAGATAAATAGTGATATTCAAATTAAGGTTTAATGTGCAACTATCTTCTTATTTACGTAAACTCATCTATGTTAGAACTGGTAACTACAATAGATAAATGGTGATATTTAAAGTTTGAAGTCTATTTTAATTTGAGGTCATATTACTTTGACAATATTTACTTACAAATTGTATTTTTTTTATTTTTGTTAGTTCTAGGAAGAGTTTTAAAGTAAAAATGATATTAATGCAAAAAAAATCATGTAAAAAGTGACAAGCAAGTTAAGCTTATATGAAAAATTTCAGGACTGTAATGAATGCCTTTAAATTATCATCTTTTATTCAAATAGGCTAATTATTTATTAAATTGAGGTTGTAAATTTTTCTGTTTTATTTTTTTTATTACTCATTCTATACAAACTTTAATATATTATTTTAAACAAATCTATTATAATTTATATAGGACGCACGTGTACAGAAACTAGTGGAGTTAATGTGTGGAAATCCATCAAAAAACTTAGGCCTACAGTGAAGAATCACACCTTCATAAGAGTGAATAATGGAAGGAAAACATCATTCTGGAATGATAACTGGTTGGGGCATGAATGCCTAAAGGAACTCTACCCTGATATGTTTGGTTTGGCACAAAACCAACAGAAGAAGACAGTAGCTGAAATGTAGAATTCCCAAGGTTGGAAACTCACTCTTAGAAGACAGTTGAATGACTGAGAGATAGCAAGATTAAGTGACCTCTACAACAAGCTGGAGTTTCACTTAGCTACTAGCAAAGGAGGCTGTCTTAACCCGGGATAATCTCATAAAGAGAGGAATCTCTTTGCGTTCAAGATGCTTTCTATGTGGGGAAAATGCTGAGACAGTTAGCCATCTATTTCTACACTGCAAAATAACAGACCAACTATGAATTTTTTTTATTAGTCTTAGGGGTATTTCATGAATAATGCCATACAGGATTACTGAAGTTCTTTTTGGTTGGGAAAAAGCTGGAGCTGAAGCAACTAACAAAGATAGGTGGAAGACTGTCCCAGCATGCATCTAGTGGACAGTTTGGAAGGAAAGGAATGCTAGATGTTTTGAAGACAGAAGCAACTCAGTGCAAAAGATCAAACTCAGTTGCATTCTTCTTTTTTGTTTTTCGTGTAAACAGATTTACACAGAAGATACACTATCAATCTTAGACATACTAGGATCTTGCTAGGATTGCACACTAGCACATCTAGTTAGCATTTACCTGTAAATATGGTTTTCAGTACAACCTATGTACTGATTTTATTAATATATATAAATGTTATCATTTCAAACAAAAAAAAAAGTGACATTGTTCAAGAACACCAGTATTTTTCAACAGCAGAAATGTTCATAAGATGCCATTCTTATTTCAAGATGTTGGCTCAATAAGCTAAGTAATTACAAATAATCAGGATTATTTCTCTAGTCCAACTAAACATTCTCTACCATATATCACACTTATGCATCTCATTTCCACTCAAAACTTAATCAACCTCACTTTTGTGATATATGCTATAGCACAATTTTACAGGTAAGAATGGATCCCTGAGTTAGGAAAAATGAATGTATTCCTATCAATTACGCCTTCATTGCATTTTCTGCACGATTTTCCGCTGGAAGCTGCTTCTTGGCCAACATTGCTGCATGTTGTTCTAAGTACTCTTTGCTGTTTATCTCTGTCAACCTGCATTAAATGGAAAAATTTGACATTTTTTCAGGTTATTGAACAATTTAGTAGAAAGTAACAAGTGATTGCGAACGGAAGCTGAAACAACAAGTTAGTTTCACATATGGTCATTGAACATTACCTACTATAACATTACAAAAACAACAACAAGAAGCCCAATATAGTCCCTGGGGTCTGGATGGGGTCTAGGGACGGTAGATAGTATGCAAACCTTACTCCCTACAGTGAATGTCAGTAGACCCTCATCACCATGAGGATTTACCGACTATAACATTATAATAAGATAATTGTGCTTTACCCAACTATTACAGTAAAGTTGCAAAACTTCGCGTACTATAACAGTAAATTCGGATTGAGTGGGTAGATTAGGAAAGCACTCTGACTAGCAAAATCATTTATTTCGTCGAAAAAATAAGATGAAGCAATATACCTACTAATGGTACGATCTTTTGCAAAACCCAATTCGTTATCCACACACAGGTCAAAGTCGTCGTTCTTCCTTGACCTTGAAGATGTTCTAGGTGCCACATGTTGGGCATCGGATATTGTCACAATCCTTTCGAAAAGTTCAACTGGAGTACCCTCGGCTGTGCATAAAAGTCTAGCTCTATTTTCATAAATTACCTGATAAGAAAATCAAATAGGGGAAAATCACTTATCCATAAAGAAGAGATGTGATCCCGAAATACTACATGTATTACAAATTATATAAGTTAGGAAGTGATCAAATTAATCAAGAAGAAGAGAACTCACATCAACCAAGGTTACAAAACGGTATGCTGCAGTTTTATTGTGAAGCCCAAAAATCGGTACGCCTTCTAAAGCCAGCGTATGAAAGTTTTCTGGTTACACATAAAACAAAAGGTTAGTAAAAGAACCTCGAGAAGTGATTATCGTGTTTAACTGAAGTGCGCTATCAAGAAACTCCAAACTCATTATCGTAAGCATATATTGCAAAGAGCAGCTAAATTAAAGCAAACAAACAAGAAATGACAAGACCAAAAAACAGCCATAAATTACTTACTACATAGTCCAAAATAGTCTGCTGCGCCAAGAGGCCGGTCGCAGAGTTCCTCAAACGAAAAATAGGCACATCCATTAGCACCCAGTGGAACCTAAGCTTAGAGAAAAAACACACAATTTAAGTCCAGTAAGTCGTAAGACCTTTTTACACCGTCAAATCAAATGCATTGCTAACTTTAGTCAACAAACCTGTAATTTCCTTCCCATGACAACTTCCACTTCTTGTGGAACCGGTTGAGCATCCCCAACTAGCATTTGGAAATGCTTTTTAATAAGGCTAGACAGATCTTTTCCAATAAAATAGAAGCCTTGCTCAGCCTACAGTTCAAATAAATAGCAAATGAAATTAAAACATGAGCACAGATTAGCAAGAACAGCACAAATAACTGCCAGACAAACTTGTACAAAGTTGAATACTATACCGAAGTCAACTTCCTGTAGTCCACCGCTGAACCAATTTCACGTGCTACACATCTTTCCTGCATCAATATAATTTCCCAGGTCATTTTAATAGAAATGCAGAAATTTTCATATTAAGGATGTCATTTTTAATATACCTTTAAAGTAGCTATAAAAGGAAGGAAAAGATCCCTCTGCAGTCCACCTTCATAAAGGTTATCGGGAGCACGGTTTGAAGTAGCAACAAGAATCTGCATTTGCATCCACGAAGGGTCAATAGAAATCCTACATAGGAGTTATAGGACTAAAAGACACAGTGTACAGAACAATGAAATTACTCACAGCGCCGTTGTTAAATAACTGTCTAAACAAGCGGTTCAATATCAGTGCATCAGCCACATCAGTCACCTATATTAACAAGAGAAAACTTTCATGGAACCAAAATCTTCTCATAGAAGCTTAAAAATACAGGCAAAAGTGGTCCGAGTTCCATACTATATGGACATACCATGAATTCATCAAGACACAACAAAATGGACTCATCCGATATCTCTCCTGCCACAACTTCTAGGGGATCTGACACACCCTTGTGCTTCTGCAATTAAATAGATGGCACGAAATCAAAATTCCCCATTTCACAGACCCAGCATAATAAACAGATTGAAATTAAACAAAGTAAAGATTAGGTTCATACCTGTAATCGGCTGTGAACATTCAGCATGAAGTCGTGGAAATGGATTCTCTTTTTCCTCCAACTAGCAGGCCTGACATAAAATGTCCACAGATTAAGATAAAACATTTGTATTTTTGGTTGCCATATAAATGCAGATGCATACATCTGCATGTGGCAAGATGAATCATCTCATCTAACAGTAAGATAAGTTTGACACTTACAACTGGTCAAAGAACAAGTCCATTAACATAGTTTTGCCAGTCCCAACTCCCCCGTAAAGATATAATCCTTTGACGGGGGCATATGTCGACTGTGGTATGAGACGAGACCATAACCATCTACTCCTGCAAATTTACCAGAGTGATGCAATGCATCAATACAACGCAACAGAAACAATCATGCTCCTCGTCAAATTTACACGTTTCCAATTTCAAGATAATGAAGGCACAACACAAATGGTGGAGATACTCGGTGTGTACCTCCCGGCTTTATCAGAAGAGGCATATTTGTCTAACCGGCAGTCTTCAGCTTTTTCCATGAGCTGATCATAAAGTCTTTGGAGTTCTTGCAATGTGCCTACCTACAAAATCATTGTCAGAATCTATTCTCAACAAGCAATAATGAGATAAAACTTCATAATAAATTTACTAATCATCATATCAACTTCATTCCGATATAACTGAAAGTGAGTTTTGTAAAGTTTCAAGGAACGTCAATTATCATATCTTTGGGAACCTATTTGCTAACATAAATTACTGATATTAGGATATAAGAAATTCTCCACAGTTTAGCACAAAACCACTTGAATACCTCCAATAAATTTTGTGATTGATGCCACAAGACAGAATTTCTCAATATGAGCGAGCCATCACAAAGTGTAAAACCACAATTACTACAATTCTTTTTTAAGGAGTTAAGAAGTTGTAGCGGATTTTGCCCTAAGTAATAGGTGGTCTCCACTCCAAGCCATCAATAAAATTGAGCTAATATGTGATCAAGTGAGCACATTGATGCATCGGTCCTTTCTTTTATTTAAGTCATAGATCTCATATCTATAAGCAGGGGAATTCTGCATTCACGATTAAGCCTACACCCGTCCACTCATTTCAAGAGTAGAGCCATTCTTCCATACGGAATTTCCAACCAGCATAGGAAGTAAGGAGGAATATGCATTACCCCTCCCTTCAATTTCCTTCATC
>ML332012.1:0-42992 GCA_005239505.1 Nicotiana paniculata
CACTTCGGGCTCACCCGTTTTCTTGAAAAGGTTCCCCTCAGCTGGAACCTCTATTACCACCTGTTGTATCTCTCTACTGGAAGACCCTACTTCCCTAACGGAAGGCTTGGAAGCATGCAAAGATGGAACGGCAACAGGCACGGAAGGTTGAGGAGTTGGAGAAGCCACGGGCAAAGCAGCAGGCACAGAGAGTTGAAAATTTGAAGAAGTTACAAGCAAAGCAACAACAGAAGTTGAAATAGCCAAAGGAACAGACGAAACAACTTCTTTCAAAGAAGCAGGAAAGACAACAGCCAAAGGGACGTCGTCAGGATCAAGATCAACACCCTCATGAATAGGGGAATGTGAAACATCATCAAGGACAGAGGGATCAATCACAGACACGGAAGGCAAGGTTGAGGCTGTAAGCTCATCATCTAAAACCATTCGCCTTCTCCGTGGCTTGTGCACTAAAGCACCCTCTTCTTCCTCTTCTACGGAATGAGACTCACTAATCTTCCTCTTCGAGGAAGATGAACCAACAATAATTTCTTGGGCCTGAGCCAAGGACATCTTCGGGATAGATGAAGAAGAGACCCCATGAGCAGAGAACCCTATTAAAAAGGGAAAAAAGTTAAACGATATAAAAAAAAAGACTCGAGTAAGGAAAAAAGCAAGAACAAGAGCTTCACTTACCGTGGGTCTTTCCTTGTCAACCATACCTCCCAGCGAGGTACTTCTAAGATCTTTCTTCTGAAGGAGCAACAGACAACAATATTTTTACCCAATCACGAATACCGGAGACATTCTCAACAGTATTCATGATTGCTGAGAGAAGAAAAAATAGACACGGTGTTAATAAAACATCTCTAGTCAAAACAAGAAAAAGTAAATGTAAGCTAAAGAATACTCACGTGCGCGATTCCACTTCTCAGGGAAGGGAAGATTTTCTTCACCCACTAAACCAACAGTGGGTACAACAACATACCGGAGGTACCAACTTCTATCCTTATCATCTCCAGGTGTTACCAGCACTCTTTTGCTTCTAGCAGTCAGAGTAAAAATCCCTTCACGAAATAAGGTAGGAGAGTAGAGGTGAATAAGATGGTTGAAGGTAAAAGGAACCGAGGCTAAAGAAGCCAAACTCCTAAGACATGCGACAACTCGCCACACAAGCGAGCCAACTTGTCCTAAACATATATTGAAAAAACGACAAAATTTAATTATAACTGGGTCAATGGGGGGTCTAAACCCTAAAGTGAAAGGTTACGTATAAACAAAAGAATATCCCGTCTTGTAAGACATTATTCTTTGATTACTATTCAGAATATAGACAGGAAAGTCAGACCTCCAAAAGCACTTCTTACGAACAAGAAAAATCTGACCCTCAGTTATAAGGGTTGGATATCTTTCGACACTATCAAGAGAAGAATATTGATCTACTAGAACTTGACTATCCTTAGCAAAAACAAACTCAGCAGGGACAATTTCATCGACTCCAGGTTCATGAAGGTGTTCGCATCTACCTCTAGACAAAGACCGAGAAATCCTAAACCTCGGAGAAACTGGAGATCTAGTGGAAGGAGGAGGAACTATCTGAGAAGAAGAGGAGCCCCTCGAAGGAGTGGATCCTAGACTTCTAAGTCTACCACCCCTCCGACTCCTAGTCGGAGCAGAAGATGGCGNATGTCACTTCGGGACTGGTACAACCGCAAAAAGCCCTAAAAAGTGCCGAGTAAATGCAGAACCAATCCGTAAAGGATACGTGGTATGAGCATTAAATGAAAGTGACAAACGACGCCTATGGTAAAGAGAAGGATACAATGATTCAAGGAAAGCGGCGGCAAAATATTCCCGCCATAAATGAATATCTACTTACCAAATATCAATCGTTAAAATATATAGTAAATGGGGGGACTATCTGTAATTGTAAAAAAGAGTTTCACATGTAAGCCAACTTTTGACAACTCAGCCAGTCACGTGGACACAGGAAAACGCGACAGCTGGATGAGATTCTTAGAAGAGGTACGGTACAAAGAGGCGCGGTTCAGTAAACCCACGAACTTATCAGTCACGGGAAACACAACTTGATCAAAACAGGAGAGAGGCACGGTCAGAATGAATCTAGACAAAACTACGGGTAGATTCAAGGACCCACAATTGATTACTCGAACGTTATGTAACCGAACCCCAATTACCGTTACCCTTTTTAACGCCTCATTAATATCATAATTAATCATTAATGAGTAACCATAGCAAGAGTCGTACGTTATAAGAATATCTTATATAAAGGAGGGGAATACAGCTTGTAAAGGCATCTGATTCCCGAATACAATTAACTTCGATTTTTTATATTTCTGCAATACTGTCTATTATTCATTTTTCTCCATTATCTTGATTATCAGTAACCCGTATTCATCTTAAAAATAAGCTTTAGTCAAAAGGTCTTTCTTTGGTTAAACAATCATGGGACTCGGGAAATGCTTTACACATTTTTCCCGGTCAACAAAATTCTTTACACGGACTTTATTTTCGCATACCAATAATAATAGAGTCAAACTTTTCTTTGACTAGGTATTTAAATAAATGATGACTTGAAACAACCAAAAAATCAATTCCAAGTGACTACTTTAAACAATAAAATAATTCATATTTTAAAATTATCACTTTAATTGAAAAAACTCTTTAACCCACAACAATCGAAAATCCATATATATTTTTTTTGGGTAGAAAAGGAGCGTGACACTTGTTCTTCTTTTTATTGTTCTTCGCATAAACAACAAAATGAGTGAATGCAGGGACAAGATTACGGTACTTCGGACAATTTTTATTTAAGTTGAGATAATTTTCCATGAAGTTCAGGCGGTTTTGGAAATTGTCCAGCCAACATTCGAAAGTGCATAAATAATGGAGTGAAAAACCTATAAGTTTCCTACTTAACAGGCTCAAGAATGTCAAGGAAAACATCATGGTTGATAATCTTATAAGAATCTCCATTTCAGCTGCATTACATATTTTCTCCCCAACTATTTTTGTGTCACTGTCCCAATTGGACAAGTCGATGACTGGAATATAGTCATAAACAAAAAAAACAAAAAAAAAACGAGCAATTTACATAGAATATAACCCTCTAAAAATTTATTTATATTCTCAATAACTGCTTTTACAAAATTACTTTTAGTATAACTTATTTTAAATTATTATATTTTTTAATTATTAATAATTTTCGTAGAGAGAATTTTTTTTTTAAGCTGAATAATTATTAATTGTATAAAATATTATACAAAATGTGAATCATATAATAGTTGTAGATAATATAATATACTACAATTGTATAAAATATTATACAAAATGTGAATCATACAATAGTTGTAGATAATATAATATACTCTAACATAAATTATATTTACGAAAATTTCCCAAAACAGCACTGGTGGCAATTTCCTTAACGAGTGGCTGAATATATTGCTTAGGTAGGGTTTGAAGGCCCATTTTGAAAGACCCAGTGGCTTCAGGAATTTCCTTTTTTTTTTTTTAAAAGATCGTTTGGCTTTTTCTACTATTTTCCCATATTTTAAGCTTTGGTTATTTTTAACTACTTTACGAACACTATCTATATTCTAAACAGAAGTCCTAAAAGTGGTCATATCATATCAATTTTACAAAAGAACAAGTAACTACTTTCATTATTTCTTAGAGAACCCAACACAATTCAAGCCTGTTTAACTTAGCTGATTAAAAGTAGTTGGTAATAAGCATCAAGAGAGAAAGCACTTTTATATGCTGAAATTAGTTTTATAAATAAACAATTGCCTTTCTGAATAGAAATGTTGAAATTTATATAAGCATTACCACAATAATAAGTGCAATGCCCAGAATGATTGACAAACAAATTCATTCAAGAACATTACTAGAACTTTTTTTTTTTTTTTGAATTAGCTAATAATCATATACTTGTTAGGGCCAAAACAGAAAACTAAGACAAGAAAATGTACCCACCTCAATTTTCTCTTTCACATGAGCAAACCCATCTCATATTGTTCCATCCAAATCAAAAGAAAAAGGAAGAACACAAAGCAACTTCATGAAGTGTGTTTATAGATGGGCTTTGAGAAAGGTTATCTTCTTCCAAGCCCAAAAGAATTGTAAAAATGGTATGTGCTAGCCAGTTTTCGGATTGGTCATTGAAAAATAGCCGGTGTTTGCCAAGTCATTGAAAAATAGCCATTATTTTGCTGCAACAAAGACCGGTCCAACATAATATACTAGAGTTTGGTGCACCTGTGTATGAACTTCCAGCATATTATGCTAGAACTCCATCACACGAAAAGTTCTAGCATAATATACTGGATATTCGAGCACTTGACTGGAGTTCCAGTATACTTTGCTGGAACTCCAGTATACTTATGCTGGAACTATACTGGAGTTCTAGTATATTATACTGGAATTCCAGTATACTATGCTGGAGTATTTTTCAGATTTTGAACAGTGTTTTCATTCAGATTTATCTTTACATTAAAAGTGGCTAAATTTTGATTACTTTTGAAACTGTGGCTATTTTTAAATGACCACTTGTAAATCTGATTATGTTTGAATTTCTCCCAAAATTTTTTTATCGTCCCTCACTTATTTGCGCAACCTTTTGGGCTGTTTATCTCACCAATGAGCAGGGAACCTAAATAGGGCGATGTGCACAAACAAGAAAATTTTACCTCCTATAGAAAAGATATATACCCTATTTATTATAAATCAAAATCATTTTAAAATTATTATATTCTATTGCTACCTTTTATATTTTATAGCAAAATAAGTATTTATCGTATATACTACCATTGAGGTATGAAATAACGCATGAAATACGCTATTTATGTTTTTCCTCTATATTAGACAACTGGACATATCTATTTTTAAGGTGATTGACATTACTGTATTCATGAATACATGGCGCGAATACAACTGGATTGCCCTCATTTTAGGCTTTTTAACTGTTGTATTCATAAATACAGCAGCGCAGATACATGCGCATACAGCTGGAGTGCCTTGATTTTAGGCGCTTTTTGCTGATGTATTCATGAATACATGGAGAAAATACATGTGAATACATGCGCGTACAGCTGGACTACCCTGATTTTAGGCGTTTTTTGCTGTTGTGTTAATGAATACAGCAGAGCGAATACATGTGAATACATGCGCATACAACTGGATTGCCTTGATTTTAGGTGCTTTTTGCTGCTGTATTCATGAATACATGGCGCAAATACATATGAATACATGCGCGTACAGCTGGACTACTCTGATTTTTAAGCATTTTTTGCTATTTTATTCATGAATACAACAACGCGAATATAACAAATACACAACCGTATAACAAGTGAATAGTAGATGTACGAAGAAATTATGTATATGATAGCTATAGGAAGTTAATAGCCACTAAGCAATAATGGTTTCTGAAAATTTCTTCACAAACAACCATTCTTAGAATCTTACTTTAGGACCAACCAATACTTATTTTGTCTTGGAAGTTTGAACTAAAAGATTAATTTCAGGATAATTCAAGACATTTGTATCTAAAAAAATTGAATTGAAAAATTGAAATTCAGGACGCATTGGCTAATTCCTAAATAGAAACCATTTAATGTGTCTACCTGGTGTCATTTCTCGCCTAAATAACCTGATATATAATTATATAATTCAAGACATTTGTATCTCAAAAAATTGAACTGAAAATTTTAAATTCAGGACGCATTGGCTAATTCCTAAATAGCAGCCATTTAATGTGGCTACTTGGTGACATTTCTCGCCTAAATAACGTGTGTATATATATATATATATATATTTGGCCAATTTGCTAATTTTATATTTTGCCCTTATTTTTTTTTTATCAAAGAATAGATATGCATAACTTTGTAAAACTGTGATGACCCAATGGATCATTTTATAAATTTAGACTTCGTTCCATGATTAATAGCCATAAAAAAATATTTTAAATACCTCAATTTGCGTGCGCAATCCGAGTGTGAAACCGGAAAGCTTTTATGTGAAAATATGAGAAATAGTGCTTTCTAGAATTTAAATTTGATAAAAGTTGACTTTGGCCAACATTTTGAGTACACGGACCCGGATCCGTGTTCCGACAATACCGGGAGGTCCGCAGTAAAATATGGGACTCGGGCATATTCCCGGAAATGAATTCCGAGGTCCCAAGCCTTAGAAATCAATTTTTGAAAGAATTTGTTTTGCTGAAATATTTATGAATTAAAGAAAATAAATAATGTTTGAAATCATTGGTATCGGTCCCGTATTTTAGTTCCGGTGCCCAGTACAGATTTGTTATAGTATTAAAAGGTTAACTGTGAAATTTGGTTAAAAACGGAGTTCGTTTGACGTGATTTGGACATCCGATTGAAGAGTTATGAACTTTAAGAGTTCTTGTTGGAATGATGAGTTTTGAGTTTTAATTCATATTTTTACATGTTATTTTCATGATTTGATCTCACGATCAAGTCCGTATGATGTTCTTAGACTTGCGTGCATATTTTTTTAGAGCCCCATGGGCTCGAGTGAGTTTCAGGTAGGCCACGGGGTGTTTTACACTTAAAGAGAATTGCTGGTTTTTCATTTTCTGGTGTCAAGGTCTATTGTTCTATATGATCGCATAGGAAGGTCCGCGATCGCATAGTGTAAAGTCTGAGGTCCCCCTTTTTTGTTCTATGTGAACGCACCCTGGGCTATGCGAACGCACAGGGTTAGATAGGCCTGGGGTAGTGGGAGAGGGAGCCCAGTGTTCTATGCGAACGCACTGTGGCTCACACGATCGCACTACCCAGCTTCCGTTACCCTATGCGAACGCATCCTATTGAGTTCGATCGCATTGGTCTTCAGCCCAGCTAATATAATACTCTTTTAAAAACGAGCGGACCTTCTTCTTCACCATATTTTCGAGGTTTACAGCCCTAGTAGCGATTTTCTTCAATTATTATCATCCCCAAGTCATAGGTAATCAATTCTAAACTTTGTTCTTTCAATTCCTTACTGTTTTGCATCACTTTAAGCAAAAACTAAGAATTTTCATGGTAAAAATTGAGGGTTTGAGTAGAACTAGGGAATTTTGTAAAAATTAAATTTTTACATCGAATTAAGGTCGTATTCCAAAACTAATAGTATATTTGGGTCCGTGGGTGAATAGATAAACGTAATTTGGTCTGAACACCAAGTTTAGACCAAGTGGGTCCGGGGTCGGGTTTTCACTTTTTTTTAGAAAACTTAGGAAAAGTCATATTTTTCAATAAAGTTAGTTCCTTTAGCATAAATTTATGATATTGAGTTAATTATCATTAGATTCAAGCAAGTTAGAGATGAATTCAAAAGGAAAAGCCATAATTGAGTAGTGAATGACCTACGAAATTGATGTAAGTGTTTGGTCTAACTTTGACTTGAGGGAATAAGAATCCTCACTTGTTTGCTATGTGAAATGCATGTTTGTGGTGTATAGGTGAGGTGACGAGTATCTATGCACCACCAAATTGCCTGTTAAACATGATCAGTTTCCCGTTCCCAACTTAATTGATTCTTGTCTTAATTGTTCTATGTTCATTATTGTTTCTATGACTACTTGGCCTTGTTATTTTGTTGTTAAATATTATTGTTGTTATTTTGGAAAGAGTATTGGTTGTTTTAGCTGGTTCCCTTGTGGTACAAAACGGTTGAGCGGTTTGGCATTATTTATATATATATATATATGTATATATATATATGCATATTTATGTTCCTGTTGGTTTCATGGTTGACAGGATATTGATGAAGTTATGAGAAAAAATTACAGTTTCTTATTTATAATTGTTGAGACAAAAGTATTATGGAAGGCTTGGCCTAAATTGTGAAATTTATGAATAAATTGATATGAGATGTCTGGTGGGAGCGGGTTGCACGCTGCAACAAGGAGTGATAAGGCTGGACAGGTGGGATCGGGTTGCACGCCGCAACAGGAGTAATAAGGGTGATATATTTAGGGAGGAGCAATAAGGGGTGGACAGGTGGGAGCGGGATGCACGCAACAAGGAGAAACAAGGGAGGACATTTATTTATTTTTTTACTGAATTTCAAAGAAAATAAAGATTTGAAAGGCTTAAATGTTTATTTTACTATTCTTCATATTTTTGGCACTATTTTTATTTAAAGTTTAAAGTTTGGAAACTTGAAAATTATTTGAGAATAGTTATAGATGATGTCTGGGAAAAGATGGCTGAATTATTTATTGTTGTTGCAGTACTTAATTATTTGTTTAGATTTCCTTATCGATTTATATATATTATTATCACAGGTTATATTGCTAAAGCCCCACCGTATCCCCGTCACTACTTCGTCGAAGTTAGGCTCGGTACTTACTCAGTACATGGGGTCGGTTGTACTGATACTACACTCTGCACTCTTTTGTGCAGATCCAGGTACCGGCCAGCTGTAGAGATCTTTAGAGCGGCTATTCAGTTACTCGGAGACACGAGGTATATCTGCCGGCGTTCGCAGATCCCGAGAGGCTTCTCCTATTATTATAAAATTGTTTTATTATATTCAAGACAGTTGTACTATTTCTTTCAGCCCATTTTTGTAGTATTTTTTAGTAGTTCGTGAATTGTGACACCCGACTCTGGGGTAGTTCTAGGTTTATTTATATAATTAATTCGTGGCTCAGTTTAAGTGCTTGTTTATTATTTTATATTTAGAATTATTTATTTAAAACCATTAGATCAAGTTAATTTAAAATTATTTTATCCTGTTTAAATGGTTAATTAAAGGAAATAGTTAAGCGAACTATAACATTGGCTTGGCTAGAAAGTGTGGTGTTAGGCGCCATCACGATCTTAGGTTGGGAATTTGGGTCGTGACAAGTTGGTATCAGAGCGCTAGGTTGCTTAGGTCTCACAATTCACGAACAAGCTTAGTAGAGTCTGAAGGATCGGTACAGAGACGTCTGTACTTATCTTTCGGAGGCTATTGAGTTAGGAAACAACTCCATTTTTATTTCTACTCTATCATGCGATTCTTGTATCCCAAATACTGATTAGATTCTTCTATTCTCTCGCAGATAGCGAGAACACGTGCTTCATCTTCCGCTGACCAGCATTCCGGTCCTCCAGCTAGGGTTGTTCATTTGGATCAGATATCCAAAATCCGAACCGATCCATTCAATTTATGATTGGACCGGGTTTCGGATTGTGTTTATTAGAATTTCAGATTTCGGATCGGATTCGGATTGGTATATTTTAATCCGATCTAATCCGAAATCCGAAATTATTAGGCAATGATAAATACTACACTTTAATTTCGGATAGTCAGTACTTTCTTTACATCTTCCTCCAAGTTATTACCTTTACAATTGC
Organism: Nicotiana paniculata; assembly: GCA_005239505.1. Classification (NCBI taxonomy): domain Eukaryota; kingdom Viridiplantae; phylum Streptophyta; class Magnoliopsida; order Solanales; family Solanaceae; genus Nicotiana; species Nicotiana paniculata. The sequence goes on from ML332012.1 coordinate 9,357, forward strand.
TAGATTTAGCTGTATTTGCACCATAATACTCTCATAATTGTATAAACATGAATTTTTTTCATGCATTGCCTCTTTTACAAAGAAAATATACATATTATTTTTCAACTTTGAGGCATAATAAGATCCGAAATCCGATCCGATCTGATCCAAACTTTAAAATCTGAATCGGATCGGATTCAGATTGCATTTTCTAGAATCCGAAATTCGAAATTCGAATATGAAATGTGCTAAATCCGATCCGATCTGATTCGTGCACAGCCCTACCTCCAGCAGCAGCAACTTCTACTAGGGGAAGAGGACGAGGCCACGCCAGAGGCCGAGGCAGGGGCAGGACTCAGCCCGTTGCTCAAGCAGCAGCCCCAACTGCAGAACCTCAGATTGAGATTGATGAGGGGCTTTCGGCTCGGACTGTTCCAGCGGGACCAACTCAGGTTCCCGAGGAGTTTATTGCTACCCCGGTCCTTCAGGATGCTTTGGTCCGTTTAGTGGGCTTGATGGAGAGTGTGGATCAGACGGGCACATTCCCTGTTGCTGCAGCCGTATCTCAGGCTGGAGGCGGGGTCCAGACTCCTGCCACCCACACTCCAGACCAGACTACTCCTCAGGTTCAGACCCCAATTGCCAATCTCGTTGGGGTAATTCAGCCAGTTGCAGTAGTGCAACCCGTTAATGGGGCAGTTATGTCTACCGATGCTTTATGGATATTGGACAGGTTCATTATGTTATTTCCTGTTCACTTCAGTTGTGCTACTTCAGAGGACCCTCTGGAATATGTGGATAGTTGTCATGAGATGTTGCAAAATATGGGTATTTTGGAGACCAATGGGGTCGATTTTGCTGCTTTTCAAATGACTGGTTCTGCCAAGAAATGGTGGAGGGATTTTCTGTTGACTAGACCAGTTGGATCACATACTCTGACTTGGGATCAGTTCTCTCATCTCTTTTTGGAGAAGTTCTTGCCTGTTACTACTCGAGAGGATAAGCGTCGTCGGTTTGAGCAACTTCAGTAGGGCAGTATGACAGTGACCCAATATGAGACTCGTTTCGTGGATTTGGCTAGACATGCCATTATTTTATTTCCCACAGAGAGGGAGAGGGTTAGGCGGTTTATTGATGGTCTTGCTCAACCCATCAAGTTGCAGATGGCCAAGGAGATAGGGACTGGGATTTTTCTTCAAGATGGAGCTAATATAGCTAGGAGGGTTGAGTCAGTTCTTGGGATGGGAGGTCAGGGGTCAAACAAAAGACCTCGCCATTCCGGTAGATTCAGCGGTGCCTCGTCTGGGGGTGGAGATACTCAGGGTAGAGGCTATTCCTCCTGGCCACTTAATTCAGCACTTCAGACGTCCCATGGTTCTTCGGGAGGTCGTGGCTCTTACTTGCCTTATCCTGATCAGTCAGCCCCAATCAGAGCAAACTCCTCTTCAGAGTTATTATCGTGGTTAGGGTCAACCTCAGTATCAGGATGGTTGTTATGAGGGTGGTGAGTATGGGCACATTCGGAGATCTTGTCCGAAATTCTTGGGTAATCAGCCTCAGTAACAGAATTCTCGTGAAATAGTTCCGGCACCAGCTGCAGCACCAACCTACCCAGCCAGCCAAGGGTAGTGGTCAGGTAGTCAGAGGTAGAGGTCAGAATGTTAGAGGTGGAGGTCAACATGCTAGAGGTGGACGCCAGCCTGCTAGAGGTGGTGACCAGCCCGTTAGAGGCGGAGGACCACCTGTCAGGGTTCCTCCTGGAGACGCAGTTCAGGGTGGTGGGGCCCAGCCCCGACTATATGCATTTCCAGCCAGGCCCGAGGCAGAGTCTTCTGATGCTGTTATTACAGGTATCATCTCAGTTTGTGATAGAGCTGCTTCAATTTTGTATGATCCGGGGTCTACTTACTCATATGTTTCATCCTGTTTTGCCTCTTATTTGAATGTGCCCCGTAATTCCTTGAGTGTTCCTATTTATGTGCCTACACCGATGGGGGATGCTATCGTGGTAGATCGAGTATACCGTTCGTGCATGGTAGTCATAGAAAGTCTTGAAACTAGTGTGGATCTTTTACTTCTAGACATGGTTGATTTTGATGTTATATTGGGCATGGATTGGTTGTCCCCATATTATGCCATCTTAGACTGTCACGCCAATACAATTACCTTGACATTGTCGGGGTTACCTCGTTAGAATGGAAATGGACCCCTGGTCATTCTCCCAGTCCGGTAATTTCATATGCCAAGGCTCGCCGCATGGTGGAGAAAGGGTGTTTGGCCTATTTGGCCCATATTCGTGATTCTGATGCCAAGGTTTATTCTATAGATTCAGTTCCTATCGTGTGTGAGTTTCCTGAGGTATTCCCTGCAGACCTGCCGGGTATGCCACCCGACAGGGATATTGATTTCCGTATTGATGTGGCTCCGCGCACTCAGCACATTTCCATTCCTCCATATCGGATGGCTCTACCAGAATTGAAAGAATTAAAAGAACAGTTGCAAGATTGCTAGATAAGGGTTTCATAAGACCTAGTGTCTCACCTTGGGGTGCACCGGTTTTGTTTGTAAAGAAGAAAGATGGGCCGATGAGAATGTGTATAGATTACCGACAGCTGAATAAAGTTACTATCAAGAATAAATATCCGTTGCCGAGAATCGATGACCTATTTGATCAGCTTCAGGGTGCTAGAGTATTTTCGAAAATTGACTTGAGGTCAGGCTATCATCAGCTGAAGATTAGGGCGTCCGATATTCCTAAGACAACCTTTCGGACGAGGTATGGGGATTATTAATTTTTGGTTATGTCTTTTGGGTTGACTAATGCTCCAGGAGCCTTTATGGACTTAATGAATCAGGTTTTCAAGTCCCATCTGGACTCTTTCGTGATCGTGTTCATTAATGAAATTCTTATATACTCCTGCAGTCAGGAAGATCATGAGCAGCATCTCCGTATAGCACTCCAGACTTTGAGAGATAATCAGTTGTATGCCAAGTTTTCAAAATGTGAGTTTGGTTAGATTCAGTAGCCTTTTGGGGTCATATTGTATCAGCGGAGGGTATTCAAGTTGATCCTAAGAAGATAGAGGCAGTCAAGAACTGTCCTAGATTCACTACAGCTACGGAGATTAGGAGTTTCTTAGGTTTGGCGGGTTACTACCGTCGTTTTGTGGAGGGGTTCTCGTCCATAGAAGCCCCAATGACTAAATTGACTCAGAAAGGTGCCCTATTTAAATGGTCAGATGAGTGTGAAGCGAGCTTTCAGAAGCTCAAAACAGCGTTGACTACAACTCCGGTGTTGGTATTACCATCAGATTCGGGTTCTTTCACAGTGTATTGTGATGCTTCTCGAGTTGGCCTAGGAGCAGTATTGATGCAGGATGGCAGGGTGATTGCTTATGCGTCTCGTCAGTTGAAAGTCCATGAGAAGAATTACCCTGTTCATGACTTAGATTTGGCAGCCATTGTTCATGCTTTAAAAATTTTGAGGCATTATCTTTATTGTGTGCCGTGTGAAATTTTTACTGACCATCGCAACCTCCAGTACTTATTCAAGCAGAAAGATCTAAATTTGAGGCGCGGAGATGGTTAGAGTTGCTAAAAAAATGATGTCACCATATTGTATCACCTAGGGAAGGCCAATGTAGTGGTCGATGCATTGAGTATAAAGGCGACGAGTATGGGCAGCCTTGCGTATATTCCAGTTGGTGAGAGACCGTTGGCTGCAGACATTCAGACATTGGCTAATCAGTTCGTGAGGTTGGATATTTCGCCCAACAGTGTTCTAGCTTGTATAGTCGCTCGGTCTTCTCTAATTGATCGTATCCGAGAGCAGCAGGATGATGACCCATATTTGGCGGTCCTTAGGGACATAGTTCGGCACGGTGATGCCAAGTAGGTTACAGTTGGAGATGATGGTGTTTTGAGGATGCAGAGTCATTTATGTGTGCCTAATGTTGATGGCCTTCATGAGTTGATCCTTGAGGAGGCTCATAGTTCTAAGTATTCTATTCACCCAAGTGCACCTAAAATGCACCAAGATTTGAGGCAGCATTATTGGCAGATAAGGATAAAAAAGGACATTGTGGCGTATGCGGCTCGTTGCTTAAATTGTCAGTATGTAAAGTATGAACATCAGAGACCTAGTGGATTGCTTCAGTAGATAGATATTCCTCAGTGGAAGTGGGAGCGTATCACTATGGACTCCGTTGTTGGACTCGACGGACTTAGAGGAAATTTGATGCAGTTTGGGTTATTGTGGATAGGCTGACTAAATCAGCACATTTCATTCCGGTGGAAAGTACTTATACTTCAGAGCGGTTGGCTGAGTTATATATCCGGGAGATTGTTCGCCTTCATGGTGTGCCGGTATCTATCATTTCTAATAGGGGTATGCAGTTTACTTCGCACTTTTGGAAGGCAGTTCAGCGTGAGTTGGGTACCCGAGTGGAGTTGAGTACAACATTTCACCCTCAAACTGACGGGCAGTCCGAGCATACCATTCAGATATTGGAGGATATGATACATGCTTGTGTTATTGACTTTGGAGGTTCGTGGTATCAGTTCTTGCCATTAGTGGAGTTTGCTTATAATAATAGTTATCCTTCGAGCATTCACATGGCTCCTTATGAGGCATTATATGGTAGACGGTGCAGATCGCTAGTTGGATGGTTTGAGCCGGGAGAGGCTCGGTTGTGGGGTACAGACTTAGTTCAAGAGGCCGTAGATAAGGTCAAGATCATTCAAGAGAGACTTCGTGTAACTCAGTCTAGTCAAAAGAGTTATGCCGATCGTAAGTTCGTGATGTGGCACTCATGGTTGGAGAGAGAGTATTGCTTTGTGTGTCGCCCATGAAGGGTGTTATGAGATTTGGGAAGAAGGGTAAGTTGAGCCCTTTGTATAGAGTGGGGGAGGTAGCTTATAGACTTGCATTGTCTCTAGGGTTATCCTCAGTTTATCTGGTATTCCACGTGTCTGTGCTCCGGAAATATCATGGTGACCCGTCCTATGCGTTAGATTTTGGCTCTGTCCAATTGGACCAAGACTTGACTTATAAGGATGGAGCCAGTAGCCATTTTAGACCGGCAGGTTCATCTGTTGTGATCTAAGAGTTATCCTTCAGTTCGAGTGCAGTGGAGAGGCCAACCCGTTGAGGCAGCTACTTGAGAGTCCGAGTCGGACATGCAGAGTAGATATCCACACTTGTTCGCCATTTCAGGTAATTTTCTAGGTCCGTTCGAGGACAAACGTTTGTTTTAGAGGTGGAGATTGTGATGACACAAGGGGACATTTTATAAATTTAGACTCCGTTCCATGCTTAATATCCATAAAAAGACAAATTTTAAATACCTCGATTTGCATGCGCAGTACGGGCATGAAACCGGAAAGCTTTATGTAAAAATATGAGAAATAGTGATTTCTAGAATTTAAATTTGATAAAAGTTGACTTTGGTCAACATTTTGAGTAAGCGAACCTGGATCCGTGTTCCGACGATCCCGGGAGGTCTGCAGTAAAATATGGGACTCAGGCGTATACACGGAAATTAATTCCGAGGTCCCAAGCCTTAGAAATTAATTTTTGAAAGAAATTATTTTGCTGAAATATTTATGAATTAAAGAAAAGAAATAATATTTGAAATCATTGGTATCGGGCCCGTATTTTGGTTCCGGTGCCTGGTACAGACTTGTTATCGTATTAAAAGGTTAATTGTGAAATTTGGTGAAAAACAGAGTTCGTTTGATGTGATTCGGACATCCGGTTGAAGAGTTATGAACTTTAAGAGTTCTTGTTGAAATGATGAGTTTTGAGGTTTAATTCATAGTTTTACATGTTATTTTCATGATTTGATCGCACGAGCAAGTCCGTATGATATTTTTTAGACTTGCGTGCATGTTTTGTTTACAGCCCCGAGGGCTCGGGTGAGTTTCGGGTAGGCAACGAGGTGTTTTACACTTAAAGAGAAGCTGGTTTTTCATTTTCTGGTGTCCAGGTTTGTTGTTCTATGCTATCACATAGGAAGGTCCGCGATCGCATAGTGTAAAGTCTGAGGTCCCCCTTTTTTGTTCTATGCGAACGTATCCTGGGCTATGCGAATGCACAGAGTTAGATAGGCCTGGGAGAGGGGAGCCCAGTGTTCTATGCGAACGCACTGTGGCTCATGCGATCGCACTACCAAGCTTCCCTTACCCTATGCGAACGCATCCTTTTGAGTGCGATCGCATAGGTCTTCAGCCCATCTAATAGAAATACTCTTTTAAAAACGGGCAGACCTTCTTTTTCACCATATTTTCGAGGTTCACAGCCCTAGTAGCAATTTTCTTCAATAGTTATCATCCCCAAGTCATAGGTAATCAATTCTAAACTTTGTTCTTTCAATTCCTTACTGTTTTGCATCACTTTTAAAGCAAAAACTAAGAATTTTCATGGTAAAAATTGAGGGTTTGAGTAGAATTAGGGATTTTGTAATAATCAAATTTTTACATCGAATTACAGTCGGATTCCAAAACTAGTAGTATATTTGGGTTCGTGGGTGAATGGGTAAACGTAATTTGGTCTGAACCCCGAGTTTAGACCAAGTGGGCCCGGGGTCGGGTTTTCACTTTTTTTGAGAAAACTTAGGAAAAGTCATATTTTTCAATAAAGTTAGTTCCTTTAGCATATAATGATATTGAGTTAATTATGATTAGATTTGAGCAAGTTAGATGTGAATTCAAAAGGAAAAGCCGTAATTGAGCAGTGAGTGGCCTACGAAATTGAGGTACGTGTTTGGTCTAAATTTGACTTGAGGGAATAGGAATCCCCACTTGTTTGCTATGTGAAATGCATGTGTGTGGTGTATAGGTGAGGTGATGAGTATCTACGCACCACCAAATTTCCTGTTAAACATGATCGTTTTCCCGTTCCCAACTTTGTTAATTCTTGTCTTAATTGTTCTATGTTCATTATTGTTTCTATGACTACTTGGCCTTGTTATTTTGTTGTTAAATATTATTGTGGTTATTTTGGAAAGAGTATTGGTTGTTTTAGCTGGTTCCCTTGTGGTAAAAAATGGTTGAGCGGTTTGGCATTATTTTTACGATATATATATATATATATATATGCATATTTATGTTCCTATTGGTTTCATGGTTGAGAGGATATTGATTAAGTTATGAGAAAAAATTACAGTTTCTTATTTATAATTGTTGAGACAAAAGTATTGAGAAAGGCTTGGCCTAAATGGTGAAATTTATGAAAAAATTGATATGAGATGTCTGGTGGGAGCGGGTTGCACGCCGCAACAAGGAGTGATTAGGGTGGACAGGTGGGATCGGGTTGCACGTCGTAACAGGAGTAATAAGGGTGATATATTCAGGGGGGAGCAATAAAGGTGGACAGGTCAGAGCGGGTTGCACGCCGCAACATGGAGCAATTAGGGAGGATATTTATATTCTTTTTTACTGAATTTCAAAGAAATTAAAGATTTGAAATGCTTAAATGTTTATTTTACTATTCTTCATATTTTCGTCACTATTTTTATTTAAAGTTTAAAGTTTGGAAACTTGAAAACATAGATGAGGCCTGGGAAAAGGCGGCTGAATTATTTATTGTTGTTGCAGTACTTAATTATTTGTTTAAATTTCCTTCTTGCTTTATATATATTATTTTCACAGGTTATATTGCTAAAGCACCGCCGTAGCCTCGTCACTACATCGTCGAGGTTAGGGTCGACACTTTCTCAGTACATGTGGTCGGTTATACTGATACTATACTCTGCACTCTTTTTTACAGATCCAGGTACCGGCCAGCTGTAGAGATATTTAGAGCGGCTATTCATTTACTCGGAGACACGAAGTATATCTGCCGGCGTTCGCAGATCCCCATAGTCTTCTCCTATTCTTATAAAATTGTTCTATTATATTCAGGATAGTTGTACTATTTCTTTCAGCCCAGTATTTGTTGTATTCTTTAGTAGTTCGTGAATTGTGACACCAAACTCTGGGGTAGTTCTAAGTTTATTTATATAATTAGTTCGTGGCTTGCTAACTGATTGTTTATTATTTTATATTTGGAATTATTTACTGAAAACCATCAGATCAAGTTTAATTTAAAATTATTTCTGTTTAAATGGTTAATTAAAGGAAATAGTTAAGAAAACTAACATTGGCTTGCTTAGCAAGTGTGGTGTTAGGCGCCATCACGATCCCTAAGGTTGGGAAATTGGGTCGTGACAACAACAGTAACCACTTGAATGGTATTTTTAAGAGTTAATACCCTCAAACCCGCCTAAACTATACAATATTTGTCAGTTTCCTACATAAACTATCGTTTGTCCTCGAAAACCCCCTAAACTATATCCCCCTTCATAATAAAACTCTCCCGTCGCTTATGTGGCATATTGCATGAAGTAAATTGCCTAAGAGCACGTGAAGGGTGACAATAACCATTAAAATGACCCACCTGACAGAAATTAACAGCTAATTAGCCCCCTTTTTGTAAAACTTACATTTTCTCCACTTTTATTTTTATTTTTTTTATATTACACCTTTCTTCTCCGTTTCTTCATGTTAATTCATTTGAAATTCTCCCTCTCTTGTTATTATTGATTTTATTTCTTACCTTTCTCGTTTTATCCATCCTTCATTCTTACCCAAATTTATTTGAAATAAGGAGCACAAAATCCCCAACAAAAGGAAAAGGCATAAATCTTTTTTAACAAAACAAATTACTAATAACAAGGCAAGAAGAGAGTTAGGACAACGAATTCAATATTTGAATACTTACTAGTCTTCTCTGTTTTTGTTGTTGTTCTTCTTCTCTATCTTTATTTACCGACAAAAATCACAAATCTCTACAAACAATCGCAAAACCCTAGATTTTATTCCGATTTCAAATAGCAGCAACAATAGATAGAGAAATCGATGGTACAAACCGTGATTAATAAAGAGAATCACTACTTAGAGAAGGTATCTCTCATCTGATGAGAGAATTTTTCCGATGAGAGCAAAGAGACCATACTTTGAGAGGAGTAAATGACGGACTGGTACAACAAAATCCCCTTTTTTATTTTTTCACGTAATTAGATTAACATATATTAGTTAAGCTTGTTTTTAAGATTAACATAATTAAATATTCATGTGGATTGCCACATGGCAGGTTTTAAAAATTATTTAGAGTGTATATCTCACACACTAGTAAGAATGAGAGGGGGGGGGGGGGGTTTATTATGAAGGTAGATATAATTCAGGGGATTTTCGGGGACAAGCGATAGTTTAGGTAAGAAACTGACAAATATTATATAATTTAGGCGGGTTTGAGGGTATTAACTTTTTTTTTTTTACTGATTTGATGAGATTGAAAATCAAAAGACAAGAAGTTTCCCATATACGTACCTTTTTAATTTTTCAAAGAAAAATCCAACAATGGTTCTACCAAATAAAGAAAATGAAAACAAAAACAAACAAAAAAATACTAAAGAAGTCCAAAAACAAAGAATTTAAACACTTCACAGGGAATGAAATGGTACCAGACTACCCATGAAGGGATATTATTTTTGTCACTAAGAGAGTAGCTAACTTTGATTTAGTTTAGACAATGGAATGACATATGCACCATGAATTTTTTGAACTTGAACACCAACTTGCAGGGATTAGATTCTTAATAAACTCAACACACATGACCTTAGATTTTTTTAATTTTTCGTTCGTTCAACTAAAAATATTTGATGACAAAGATTAATGCATCAATTTTAAAAGACAACAAAAGAGAAATCACTCTAACTTGTTAACAGTAAAATTAGAATCTTGAACTATTCTTTTTTTTTTTCCAAAGTGAAAACTTAACTAAATCAAATAAAAATGAACCAAATATTCATATTTTAGCACATAAATCAGTTTGAGACATAAGACATAACCACAGAAACAACCAATTAATATTCGTCTATTTTCTTTTAACTAAACAACTAGAACATGCTAAAAGTACATCATGTTCATTAATATTGAAAAATCGGCATTACAGAGGCTTAATGCTTACCTACGTTGCAGAGAAATCAAAATACAACGACATGAACTGAAATCCAGTAACAATGACAGCAGAAAATAAGAACAAACATGTTGGCCTAAGAAAAAGAATAGTTTTGAAGATTGACAACGGAACTCAGAAATGAACCAGGTCCATCACTGGTAGACATAGACACAGGCAGAGTCAAGGCACGTGAGATGCACATGCAGGAGATAAACGTATTCTGGCAGAATAGATATCTCCTGATCGAAAAGATTGCAAAAATGACAAGGAGATGGACTCCTTACTCAAAGAGAACTTTGTCCAAGAGAAGGAGGGATTTAAGAGTTGAGATTGACTAGAACTCTTCCACCAAGGAAGAGTAGCATTAGAACTCTAGTTAATTCTATATCTGCTAACCCTATATATTGCAGGATGTTCTAGGTGTACAGGTATGCATAAAAAGAGAAGTTAAACGTGAACTGAGAGCAAAATAGCAAGTCAATTTTGCAAGCAGTTCGTGTGAGATTTAAGTGTGCTTGAATCTACTTGAAACAGCTAGAAGAACCAGTTGCAAGTGTCTGTCTTTTAGTCTAGTTCATTTGTAGTAGGTGGTTTTATCTTGTACCTTTCAGATTTATCTAGAAGCAGTTGTAATAGGTACTTTGTGTTTTCAAGTTAGAGTTAATTGAAGTTGTCGCAAACAGTTAGAGTCTGGTTTGCCACAAGGGATTAGAGGTAGTCCTAGGTTTACAAAAGAGTTTTTGTAAATGCAGTTTTGACTCACTGATAGTAAAGAGTTTTGGAAAAATTCTACTAGGAAGTAGGTCGTGGTTTTTTCACCTTTTGAGCTAGATGTTTTCCACGCAAAAAGCCTTGTGTTCTTTAATTCTGTACTTATTATTCCGCAACAGTAGCAGTAGAAACACATAGAAGAACCATGTCTTTTTATAGTTTGTGCACGCGAAAAATTAGACACCACACAAATCACCCCCCATATTGTGTGGTATTGAAGTATAAAACATTAATTGGTATCAGAGCGGGCTATCCTTGAAGAGGCTAATACCTTAGGAGAAGATCAAGATGAATGCACCACCTAGGAACTGGGAAGGACAATCAACTGCTAAGCCACCACTCTTCAATGGCCATTACTACTCCTGGTGGAAGAATAGAATGAGAGACCACATAATTGGAGATGATTATGAGCTATGAGACATTGTTAGTGATGGTCCTTTGGCTACCATGAAGAAGAATGCTGAAGGAGTAGATGTGCCAAGGACAAGAGCTGACTGCACTGCTGAGGACTTGAGAAAGTGGGAGAAGAATGTTAAGTCCAAGAAATGGCTTGTGTGTGGACTTGGTCCAGATGAGTACAATAGAATTCAAAGATGTACTACTGCTAAAGAAATTTGGTTCACTTTGCAAGTGGCTCATGAAGGAACACCTCAAGTGAAGAGTTCTAGAGGTACTCTACTATATTCTCAATATGATAATTTTACTATGAAAGAAGGAGAAACTATCCAAGAGATGTATACAAAGTTCACCACACTGAAAATTGAATTTAAGTCTCTTGGAAGGATTCTTCTTGAAGAAGACAGAGTTGAGAAGATTCTTAGAAGGGTTCTGCCAGTTTCTTGGGAAAGAACATTGCAACTCTTAAGCTGGGTGAGCTGATTGGAAATCTAACTGCCTATGAACTTAGAAGGCAAACCATGAAGATGGATGTTCCCAAGAAGGAAATGAGCCTGTCACTCATAATTACTGAAGGTGATGGTGTAGAGGAAGATGAAATGGCAATGATCACCAAGGACTTCAAGAAATACCTAATGAGAGGAAAGGGTTCTTCAAGAGGTGGAAATTTCAACAAAACAAGGGTTCCTGAAAAAACTACCAATGAGGGCTGCTACAAGTGTGGGAAGACTGATCATCACATCAAGAACCGCCCTCAATGGGAATTTGAATGGAAGAAGAAAAGATCTGAACGAAGGAACAGAAAGAAGGAATAGGTTCATGCCAAGAAGAACAAAGGATCAACAAAGGCTATGGTTGCTGCTTGGGGAGAAAGTTCAGATGAGGAATCAAATGAAGAAGATGGAGATGAACAAGCAGTTATGAAAATTGGAGAATCAGATGTAGAATACCATGAGGAATCTGAGGTAAGTATAATTCATCTCAAAGACAAGAATAAGTTTTTGTCTAAAGAAAAACTCTCTAATTTATTCCTAGATTTCATTGATGAATCTGAGGATATAGATAATGCAAAAGAACAGTTGTGTAAGGAATGTGTAATGTTAAAAGCAAAGTGTAAGAACTTAGAACTCAGAGTCAGTGGGACTGTAAGTGAGAATATTGCTCTAAAGAACAAGGTTCATGCATTTGAACCAAATGTCCTAGAACTAAAATCGGAAAACCTAAAACTGAAATTAGGAACAAGTAAAAAGTCAGCTGAATGCACACAACTCACTCTAGAAGAAAATGTAGGTAAACTGATAGAAGAGTTGTATAAGAAGGATGAGCAGGTAAGAGTGTTGAAGGAGGATCTAGGCAAGGTCAAGCATGAACTAGACAGGACTAGTAAATGGAACAGGTCCTCTGATGCTCTTCCATGACTGCAGGAACATCATAGTAGCAATAAAAGAGGACTTGGCTTTGGGAATCAGCTACTAAGTGGGATCCTAAAAGAAAGTACCTCACTCTTCCTTAGAACAAGATTTGCACTCACTGTGGTAAAACTGGTCACTATAAAAGTGAATGTAGTGAACAGGAAAAGGCCAGTCAAAAGAACAAAAAATTTGTTCAAGGGAAGAATTGGCTACCAAGTTGGGTTAAAAAGAATTTAATTCATCCTTTTTCCTATAGAAAGGGACCCAAACTAGTTTGGGTTCCTAAGACTAACCCCTAATTTCCCTTTGCAGGTTCAAGTGAAGTGGAGTAGCCAAATATGGTACATGGATAGTGGCTGCTCAAAGCACATGACAGGAAGCAAGGACCAGTTCCTTTCACTTAAGGACCTCAAAGGAGGAAATGTCTCCTTTGAAAATGGAAAGAAAGGTGAAATCATTGGGGTTGTTAAGGTAGGCAAGAATGACTCTCATTCTATTGAGAATGTCTACTTGATAGACGACCTGAAATACAGTCTAATAAGTGTATCACAATTGTGTGATAGAGGTAACTTTGTAACATTCACCTCTACTAAATGTTTCGTGATTAATCTTATCACAAACAAAATTGTTTTGCAGGGAAAACAAATTAACATATATATATATATATATATATATATATATATATATATATATATATTGTAGATATGTCCACACTTTCAGAAAATGAACTAACTTGCTTAAGTGTGATGGACAGTGATCCCCTCCTTTGGCATAAGAGACTTGGACATGCAAGTCTGAGTCAATTCAACAAATTAGTCTCCAAGGACTTGGTGATAGGACTGCCTAACATCAAGTTCAAGGAAGACAAAGTTTGTGAGGCTTGTGCAAGGGGGAAGAAGGTAACATCCTCCTTTAAATGCAAGAAAGTGGTAAGTACCACCAAAACGATGAAACTGGTTCATATGGATCTCTGTGGTCCAATGAGAACATTAAACAGATGTGGTAAAAGATATGTGACGGTGCTTGTTGATGATTACTCTAGGTTTACCTGGACATTATTTTTAACATCTAAAGATGAAGCATTTGACATGTTCACTTCTTTTGTTAGAAAAACTCAGAAACAACTAGGTAATCAACTTGCATCAATTAGGTCTTATCATGGCACTGAATTTGAAAATGCTAAATTTGCTGAATTCCGTGATGAGCATGGCATATATCATAATTTTTCTGCTCCTAGAACTCCAATACAAAATGGAGTAGTTGAAAGAAAGAATGGGACACTTGAATATATAGCTAGGACTATGCTTCTTTCTAGTAAATTGCCCCATAGCTTCTGGGCAAAAGCTGTAAATACTGCATGCTATATCATAAATAGGTGTATGACAAGACCTCTTGTCGAGAAGACTCCCTATGAGTTACTTAAGGGGAGAAAACCAAATATATCCCATCTTAGGGCATTTGGATGCAAGTGCTTTGTGCACAACAATGGTAAAGACTCCCTAGGTAAGTTTGACCCCAGAAGTGATGAGACAGTATTCTTGGGATATTCTTCACATAGTAAAGCTTATAAAGTCTATAACAAACAAACTATGTGTGTTGAAGAAAGTGTTCATGTGGTTTTTGATGAAACTAACATTCTTTTTGAGAGAGAGGAACATGATGATGAAGCAATTGGGCTGGTTAGAAACTTAAATGAAACCACATCCCAGACTGAAGCTACACTGGAGGAAGGAATAGGTGATGGAACAGGTTCATCCATCCCGGGCAACATGACAGGGGGAATAGAACAAAGAGGAAATAATTCTCAAACTTCAGTGGAACCTATCCCTGAACCCGTTCCACAACAACAAAACATTGAAGGAACATCAAGAGGTAACCAATTGGTTGTGAAACCCTACAGATATCAAAGCTCTCATCCTATTGAGAACATCATTACTAATCCAACCTCTGGAATTAAAACCAAATCTTCTTTAATGAATCTTTATGCTTTTGATGCTTTCTTATCTCTTATTGAACCTAAAAATATTGCTGAGGCTTTGCGAGATGCAGACTGGGGAAATGCAATGCAAGATGAACTCAACCAATTTGAAAGGAGTCAAATTTGGCATCTAGTACCAAGACCCTTGGATAGATCAGTAATTGGAACTAAGTGGGTATTCAGGAACAAACTTGATGAAGATGGAACAGTTTCAAGGAACAAGAAAAGGTTGGTGGTTCAAGGTTATAGTCAGGAAGAAGACATAGACTATGATGAAACTTTTGCTCCAGTGGCAAGGCTGGAAGCTATAAGACTCCTCATAGTATTTGTTGCTTACATGGAATTCACCCTTCACCAGATGGATGTCAAGAGTGCCTTCCTAAATTGATATCTAAAGGAAGAAATGTTTTTCAAGCAACCACTGGGGTTTGAGAACAAGGAAAATCTTGATCATGTGTACAAACTTGACAAAGCACTTTATGGACTCAAGCAGTCTCCAAGAGCATGGTACGAAAGATTATCAAAGTTTTTGCTTGAGCATGGCTACAAAAGAGGTAAATCGACAACACTTTGTTCTTGAAATAAAAAGGTAAAGATCTCTTGGTAGTTCAGATATATGTTGATGATATAATCTTTGGAGCAACTACTGACAAGTTAAGTAAAGAATTTACTAAACTAATGGGGAGTGAATTTGAAATGAGCATGATGAGTGAGCTTAATTTCTTTTTAGTCTTACAAATTAAAAAAAATTCAAATGGAACTATGATCCATCAGCAGAAGTATGTAAAGGAGTTTCTTAAAAGGTTTAAAATGGAGGATTCCAAAGAAATTGACACTCTTATTGCAACATCCACAAAGTTCAATATAGATGAACTTGGTTCATCTGTTGATCAGATTGTATAGGGGAATAATTGGTTCATTACTGTATCTCACTGCTAGTAGACCTAACATTATTTTCAGTGTAGGCCTTTGTGCAAGATTTCAGGCAAATCCAAAGGAATCCCACTTGACTGTTGTCAAAAGAATCTTGAGATACGTAAAAGGCACCACTGATCTTTGTTTTTGGTATCCAAAAGGTCGTAATTTTAATCTTGTGGGATATGCTGATGCTGACTATGCAGGTTTTCTTGTGGATAGAAAGAGCATCTAAGGTATGACACACTTTCTTGGCTCATGTCTTGTGTCTTGGGCCACCAAAAAGCAAAATTTTGTGGCCTTATCTACTGTTGAAGCTGAGTATGTTGCTGCTGCCTCATGTTGTGCTCAATTGCTGTGGATTAAACAACAATTGATGGAATTTGGAATCGATGTTGGTTGTATCCCTATATTCTGTGATAACACTAGTGCAATTAGTAAGACTAAGTACCCCGTTCATCACAAAAGAACTAATCACATAGATGTTAGACATCACTTTTTAAGGGATAATTATGAAAAGGGATTGATCACTTTAGAATTTTATGCTACTGATAAGAAAATAACTGACATCTTTACAAAGCACTGAGTAGAGAGCACTTTGAAAGGAACAAGTTAGAATTAGGTATGATTAATATCACCTAATGGAACCAGTTCAGAATGTACATGAAAAAAAAATTTAGTTAGAAAATCTGGAACTTGTGTAAATAACTAGATTAATCTTTGCTCAGTTACATACTGTAAATAGTATACTCTTGTGCCATGTGTTAATATGACTCACCGATCTCTAATGAAATTTTCTCTATTTTGGCAAATTGAGACATGATCAAGAGGATTCTCAGTGAAGAACCTGGTTCATCAATGTTGGTTCATCGGAATAGCAAGGTATGTTTTCTACACTCTTCACAATTTGAAATACTAATATTTAAATAATGAGCAGAGTCCTACCTAAGTACAAATCTTCAAAAGCCTTTCCAATTAAGTTTGAACCAGTTACGTTTCAACAAGAATCCTCACCAAATTAAAATACCTAGATTCTAGGGAAGCCTTAACGGTCTATTCAAACTGAAATTTCAGGATGATTAGACTTCTATTTGACTGCTAAAAGTCGCCGTTATGTATTAATTATCCACCTCCTTTAAATCCCTCATCATCATCCTTGCTAATCTCCCATAATTTCTGATAACTGTCAAACCTTTCTCTCTTCTCTTTTCCTTCAAATTAAATCAAGCCATCCCCTCCCTTACAGAACCATACTCAAAATTACTAACCCAAGTGATAATCCTGGAACTCCCCCTTCATCTGCCCCTTCTTCTTCTTCCACTAACCCTCAACCTAGCACTATCCCTCAACCTAGGCGAAGACGAGTCAGAATGCTTGCTCATAAAACTGTGGTTGGAGGTGCCCTTTCAAGGAAATTAAATACCCAGCTTCAAGCAAGCCAAGCCCAAGCATCCCAAAATTCTGATCTCTTTCAAGTACGTCACTGAGGGGGAAGAAACTGGATTTTCCGATTCTGAGCAGGTAACATCTGTCCCAAACCCTTTTTCTGGGCTAATCTTAGGTGTTGTTGAAAATCTGGAAATAGTTTCATTTTAGTTGGGTCTGTGGTGGATATGGAAAGGCCTGAGTCAAGAAAGAGAGAATGTAAAAATAAAATAGATAAAGAAAAGGAGAGTGAGGGAGTACGGCGTGATGAGAGGGGAAAAGGGAAGGGAGTGGCTGATCTTTCACCCACCTCTGAAACTGTTAGAATGACTATCTGTGGAGCTGAGCCATAAAAGGTGGAAGAAAGTAGCAAGAAAATGGGGGGAAGTGAATCTGGAGAAGCCATTGAAGGGATGGTAAATCTTGGAAAGCAAGCAGATGAACCTGGTTCATCTGTTGAGGACACATTGGCTGATCTCTTGAAAGATATAGGTGATAGTTACAAACCCAAGAAGAAAAGAACTTCTAAAGCAACGACCCCTGGCACATCGAGAGCCAACAAGAAAAGGAAGGGTGATCCTTCTGAGACTTTTGAAATTCCTCTTCCAAGAGGAAGAGCTACAAGGAGCAAGTTGAAGCAAAGTGAGGACGAGTTGCAGAAAGCTTTAGAAGAGAGTAAGAAGAAAAAAATGGAAAAAGGGAAAGAAAAAGTGGTAGAGCCTGTTAAGGCTGTTGATGTGGATGAGATGGACCTGGTCCATCAAAGTGAAAAAGTGACTGTTGAGATGGAGGTTCAGAACCCTAAGCCCAAGAAAGCCAAGACTTCCTCAAAGAATTCCACATCTATTTCTAAGTCTATTGAACCCTCTACCTTGGAAAAATGAATCAGGTCTGCAGTGAAAGCCAAGCAAGTGAAAATTACTGAAGAAGAATAATGGAGTGGTGAAGAGGAGGATGAGTCTGATGGTGAAAAGGACAAGCTGGCCAAGTTTGGCAAACGAACTATCTTGAATGGGAGACTTTTGAAGGATTTGGAGGAAGAAGGGATGGTCCTGCTGCTTGAGAAGCTTGAAGTGCAGGGATGGAAGGATATGGTCTTTCAGTTAGATAGAAGACTGGCAAGAAATGAGATTATTGATTTCATGGCCAATGCTGAGGTAAAGGATGACAGAGTCACCAGCCTAGTGAAAGGCATTCAAATTTCCTTTGATGCAAAAGAGCTGGGTGAAATCATCGGTATACCCTCTAAAGGTTATGATGACTACATTAGGCAGAAATGGCCAAGTCTGGACTCTCTTCCAATTGACTTTTTCACCACTAGGAAATTCTGTGATAATGAAGAAGAAAGTGAGCCCAAGGATGTTTATAAGAGTGAAATGAAGCCACCCTACAAGGTGCTATTTGAATTCATCAACAAGTGCGTGCTTCCTAGGTAGGAAAGGAGGCATATTTCCAACTACATGGACTTGGTCTTGATGAAATGTCTGGATAGTGGGAGGCAGATCAACTGGCCTAGGTTCATCATTCAACTTTTCAACAGATTTATCAACGGCATCAAGTCCCATGCTATTCCTTATGGTTTCATTCTCACTACTGTTCTTGCTCATTGTAAGGTGCCACTCAAGAAGTGGGAGATAGCCACAAGCAAAGACCATTTTGGGATCAATACTCTTCTTGCTTGTGATTATGAGATCCATGCAATTCCTAATGAACATGGTTCATCTAAAAAGACACTTGTCAACAGCAAGGTCAGATCCCTAGTGTAGGAGAGTGGGGCAAAGGATGCTGAGATAGCAAGGCTGAAGACTCGTTTGGCTGAGGTAGAATCTAAGAGAGATGCTCTCAGAACTGAGCTTACAAAGGAAAGGGAGAATAATGATGGAATTCTTCAAGACATGTTGATCTTTCTCCAAACCAAAACCCAAGCACCCAGTTCTTCCAAGCCTTAATTTCCTAGCCCTGCCTAGAACTTCCGGTGACCCAGATTCGGGATATTTTTTTTTGTTGCTCATGTTTAACTGTTTTTGTTTCTATTTGTGGATTGTGGCAGAATGATATTCTCTATCAATGAAGTTTGATGTTTGTTCTTATTCATTGTCTATATATCTTTGATAGTTTGAACTCTTAGTTGATTATTGGTGATTAATCCATGAATGCATTTGCAATTGCCCCAGTGGCCATGAGTAATTTTTAAATATCTAGGATTCACACATCTTTTTGCAACTTTTCGATGATGCCACAAGGGGGGGGGGGGTGGTTGTGCTATGAACAATGATATTTATAACCTACTTACCCTGGTTCTTCATGATAAGTTCTTAATACTCTAATATTTGTCGATGTGGGATTAAGTTGAAACATGCCTAAGCTTATGGACGCACAAAGTTTGTCATCATCAAAAAGGGGTAATTTATTGGCCCAAGAAAAAGAATAATTTTGAAGATTGACAAAGGAACTCAGAAATGAACCAGGTCCATCACTGGTAGATATAGACACAGGCAAAGTCAAGGCACATGAGATGCACATCCAGGAGATAAACATATTCTGGAAGAATAGATATCTCCTGATAAAAAATATTGCAAAAATGATAAGGAGAAGGACTCCTTTACTCAAAGAGAACTTTGTCCAAGATAAGGAGGGATTTAGGAGTTGAGATTGACTAGAACTCTTCCACCAAGGAAGAGTAGCATTAAAACTTTAGTTAATTCTTTATCTACTAACCCTATATATTGTAGGATGTTCTCAGTGTACAGGTATGCACAAAAGAAGAAGTTAAACGTGAATTAAGAGCAAAATATCATGTCAATTTTGCAAGCAGTTCGTGTGAGATTTAAGTGTGAAAACCTGAAGCTACTTAACCAGCTAGAAGAACCAGTTCCAAGTATCTGTCTTTTAGTCTAGTTCATTTGTAGTAGGTGATTTTATCTTGTACCTTCCAGCTTTATCTAGAAGCATTTGTAATAGGTACTTTATGTTTTCAAGTTAGAGTTAACTTGAAGTTGTCGCAAACAGTTAGAGTCTGGTTTGCCAAAAGGGATTAGAGGTAGTCTTAGGTTTACAAAAGAGTTTTTGTAAATGCAGTTTTGGCTCACTGATTTAGTAAAGAGTTTAGGGAAAATCCTACTGAGAAGTAGGTCGTGGGTTTTTCACCTGTTGAGCCAGGTGTTTTCCACGTAAAAATCCTTATGTTCTTTAATTTCTGCACTTATTATTCCGCAACAGTAGCAGTAGGAACACATAGAAGAACTAAGTCCTTCTATAATCTGTGCAAGCGAAAAATTTGACACCACACAAATCATTCCCCTCTCTCTTGTGTGTTATTGAAGTATAAAATATCAAAACAACACCTTGCAACCCGAGAAAATGATCGACAAATAGACCTTGAATCCCGACAATTTCAGAGAGTAAAGAAGCCTAGAACTAACTTTACAAACTTTGTTATTTTGAAAGGTTTTGTTCAAAGAGAAATTACTCCAAGACTTTCAGGCTTTCATCTCACTCTGAGGGTTCAACTAATGTTTTTTTCTCTCAAGTCCTGTTTCTTAGAGTGTAAAAAGATGGTGTCTAAGTGTGTGTTTTTGTGTGTGTGTGTGTTAAAATATGAAAGGAACAACTCTCAAATAAGCAAAGAAAGTCACTTTTGGATATCTTTTGATTTACCAAAAGTCTGTTTAAAAGGTCTGACCTTTATTCATCAAACACTGCTCCAGGGTTGTCCAAAAGGGAAAAGGATAGTTCTACAACATAATATGGCAGAAGCATGGAGAAAAATAACACTCTCAGCCATCCTAGATGTTAAAGTAAACACCTTTGTACCCTAAATCATGATCAACTCATCTAACCTTCAGATTTTATCAACAACAATACCAAACCACTTACTCAAACCAAATGAAAAAACAAGTAACTAGAACATCTATCAAATTGAACCATTTACCAACAAAGAGAACCAGAACTTAAAGATTAAGCAAAGTCATATATTGACTAGTGAAGACCTTAATAGAACTCAATAGTTTAAACAAAAGCGAAATTAGAAAACATAATTCAAACTTAACTATTTAAAGTAAAATAAAAACATGTTAACAGTGAGACAAACTAATAGAATCGATTAGTTAAACGACGACGAAATCAATAATTAGATGGAACATTAAACTAAAACGATCACTAAACAGAATTTAAACTACAACATAGCTACAAACAAACGATAGAGAAACAGAAAATTCAAAACATGGAGGAAAACATTAAGTTTTGAGTTTACCCAATTTGAGTGTCCGAAAAGCGGTACCGTAGCAACGATTAGGCAGTAGCGGGACAGTGGTACGGCTCGAGCAAGCTTCTATTGTTGATTCTCATCGAAATCATGATTCCGAAGAATTGGAGGCTTGTTTCGATCATGAAAATCAACAACAAAACCTCGCTTGAGGCCAGTGTGAAGAGAGAAACGGGAGGTCGCGGAGTGGCAGTGAGGCAGAGAGGCGGCAGCGTAGGTGGCCGAAAAATTTATCGCCGGAGTTTCGGGATGAGATTGACACCAATAGGTAGGTCTTGAGGAGCTCTACTCTGTTGATGTAGGTGACTATTTCTAAATAACAACCTTAAAAGTGGATATTTGTAAAAATCATCCATATTCTTTTTCCATGGTCCAATTAAGGAGTTCGGGCCCGTCTTGAAGGTGATCAGCGGACTTTGTGTGATATCTCTGTTAACGAGCAATTACTTTGTATTGGTCACAGTTGTATTTTGGATGAACCCTTTTTGTTTAAAATATTTTCTCTAAGGTATTTAGAACTCAGGATCCTTAACAAGGACGTCTACAAAATTAATAAATATCTCAAAAAGAAAGAGAGTTGATATTGTGTGCCTATAATATAGATTTGTTGACCTTCATGTTTTCAATCTCCTTAAGAAGCCACCAAGGAGTTTGGTTGAGTCCTTGAACGTAATCCACAAGGAATGAGGAATCACTTTCAGCAATTATACAAGGATGGCTACAAATTGTTTCTTGACAAGGTAATTCCATGAAGCTTCTTCCCAGTTGCTTGAGCCACCAATGAGTATGCAAGTATTATATATCTGATGATTCCATATGAGCTATTCCTGCAAATAGTTTAAGAAATGGAGAAGGGAGATTAGTCCAGTTAATAAAAAATACTACTCCAGTAGTTTTCTTTGAAATGAAAAAAATCTGAGTGATAGAATTTCAGGCAGGGGTCAAGTTTATGTTGCTTAACCGGCTTGAGATCTACAATCATATTAGTGATAGCAGGGAGGCATGCAACTGGTAATGAAACTGGTAATAGGATCATTGCACTTATTGCCTATAAGAATGTCAGTGTGTGGGATACCGAAAGGACTACCCACCATGATAAATTAGATGGTCTTCCAGTTTCCTGCAATAGCAACATCTAAAAGGAATAGAAATTTCAAAACCTGAAAACTCTCACATTATTGATAATTGTATCGTTGGTTTTCAAGTACATGCAAGTATACATGGTCGTCAAGTAATAAAGTGACTCGAAAGTCGGATGTCGAATCCACAGAGACTTAGATTAACTGTTAACTAAGCAAACTAAAATCAATTTACTGTCCAAGATGATCAAAAGTTTAACTTTTCTATTACAACTACTATTGCGAAATTTAAACACGTAACCAAGGGAGATATAGATTCCAGGGTTGTGGTCGGTTTATCAATCCTATTGAATTCTGTATGGGTCAAAATTCGACTGTGGAGATTCGACGTGGAGAAGTTATCAAGTGCGGGAATTACGGCTCAATGTGGGCAATTAGGCCGAGGTCGACCAGGGCCTAACAACAAGGAACCGCGGAGCAAGCCACTAAGGCCGAAGTCAAGTAGCGAAGAATGGGAATAACGGCTAGTATAGCCTTCGAACTACCAAATTGAATATTCCTTCTGTTGTACTTTTTAGGGTTTTTGGGAATATCCCATATAAATAGTAAAAGAAAGGGGGGAAAAGGCATGTAAGATCCACCCTCATAAGAACTCTTGTGAAAAGTTGACTTTTGGGAGATAATACAAAACTTTACCTTTTCACAGTGATTCGATTTGTTGTTTATTCCACTTTTACACGCATCAGATCCGAGAAAGCTTTGTTTATTTTCATATCCATTTGTCTCGCATCGTTGTTAGAGGGGAGAATCATCCACCTCATTTAATATTTGGGTGAACTGTTCTCCTATTTATATTTATTGCTATTTTACATATTTATTTCTCCTCATTGTCCCTCCATTCCTTTCCAATAGCTTCATTTAATACTATCATAATTGGTTCTAAGAGTTATTCGACACTATTGTATAAGCACATATTAGATCTGAGACTTATTATACTTGGTTAGGATTTACCCTTCACCTTTCTTATTTTTTAATTAGTTTAACAAAAAGTTTCATACTCTTTGGTCAAACAATTTAGCTCCGTCTGTGGGGATTTTCTAGTCAAAGTCATAGTTTTTCTAGATCTAAAAAAACAAAAACACACCAACAGCAAAATATAGAAATTTCTTTTTCCCCCTTGTGCAACCTAACATGGCAGGAAATGGAGAAGAAAGATTGAAGGGAGTGGCAGGCCTTACTGCTAATCTCCTAAACACCATCAATGAGGTCAACGGAGAAGACGAGGAGGACGTGACACCAAGTGCCTCTCCTAGGCGAAGTGTTACCGCCTCCCATGGAAAAGGGGCCTCTACGTCTGCGATGGAAGAAGCACCACCATCAGTGAAAAAACTACTAGAAGCATGGCTAACGAGTACACTGACCATTATACTCGAAAAACCCGCTCAAAGAGCGAGCAAGGAGGATGTGCGAGTTGACACCACAATAACAACCAATGGCAGCACGTCCCTCCTCCCTCAACAGGTATCACTCACATTGTTAATGATGCAGGTAATGACGCCCTCGCCACTATTCTAAGAAAAATGGAAGAAATGAAGAAAGAGAACAAAACACTTCGCGACCAAGTGAGGGAACATCAACAAAGGGTGGATAAGAAGCTGGGTGCCCTAAAGATTCTACCAAATGGGACGCCGGCCGGTTTGTGGAACAACCATATAGAGACGAGGCCGCACCACATGCTATAACCAAAACATTCAAGATGCCTCCATACTTGAAAATATATGACGGCACAATGGACCCTGAAGATCACATCATCCACTACGTCACTGCAGTGAAGGGCAACAATCTCGCTAAAGAGCAAATGTCATCTATATTGCTGAAATAGTTTGGTGAAACCCTAACCTGGGGAGCACTGACATGGTACTCACAACTGCCAGCACGGTCCATAGAAACATTTGACGATATAGCCGACAAGTTCGTCATCGCCCATGATGGGGCCAAGAAAGCAGAAACTAGGGTGAATGAAATATTCACCATTAAACAGTCACCCGGCGAAGTACTCAGGGACTTCCTCGCGCGATTCAATCGAGTGAGAATGGCTCTTCCAAATGTATCAGAGGGAATGGAAATAGCAGCTTTCCAGAATGGGCTGATTAGGAGCTGCTCGAGAGCGACTAGAAAACTACTAAGCTGGCTCATGAAGTACCCCCACTGCTTGGGAAGAAATACACAATGCCTATTGCACCGAGGTGAGAGCGGACGAGGATGACCTCAATGGACTAACCCAGCAGTTGACGTCGTCCAGATGAAATCGAGGAAAGACCACAGAAACGATAATAGAAGGGACCATGTAGGTCCGCGCCTCAACCGCGAATGGCACCAGCCATGTTAGAACTGCCGTCATACCACTCCCTGCCACAGTGACGGTTCGTCCAGGCTGCACACTGCAACGAAATAGGTATTAGTCCACTACTCTCTGCTCACAATTTTTGTGTTTCCCCTTCATAGATAGTCTACGCCCTAGAGAAGCTAAGCCCAAAGGTGAAATGGCCACAAAAGATGAAATCCGACCCCAACACCCGAAAGTCAAATGAACTCTGTGAATTCCATCAGGAATGGGGTCATAAGAAAGAGGACTGCATCGCGTTGAGGCAAGAGGTAGTGAACATGCTCCACTGAGGGCAATTGAGAGAGCTGATGAGCGATCGAGGAAGAGCAAACTTCGCTCGAGGGCAAGAACAACATCAAGGACCCCCGAAGCCACCCTCCCTAGCCCGCACCATCCAGATGATCATTGGCGGAAGCGATGACGCGACAATCAACAACGTGAAATTCACAACCACCCACAAGTTGAAGCGGTCAATCACCCATGAACGGGATGAAGACCTCGAAGAAAGTATCATCGTCGACGAGTCGGATACCCGTGGTTTGACTTTTCCAGGTAAAGATCCTTAATCAATTGATCCAGAGCCGGTGACTAAGGACTTTTTTCCTGTCTCCTGACACATGTTAAGATCCTTAGTTAGTTCCATATCCCTTGTTCCTCACTACGATCCTCTTGTTATTACTTTACGCATTTTAGGTACTAATGTAAAATGAATTATGATAGATGACGGAAGTGGCGTGTGCATAATCCACCCTCGAATTCTCACACAAATGAGGCTCGAAGATTTGATAGTGCCCAACTGCATCACTCTAACAGGTTTTAACAATGCAGTCGAGTGGACATCCAGAGAAATCACACTACCTGTTCTGGCCGGTGGTATCACCCTGGAAACAACGTTCCACATCATGGACCAAGACACGACATACAACACCATCATAGGACGACCTTGGATACACGCCATGAGGGTCGTCCCCTCCAGCCTATACCAGGTTGTCAAGTTTCACACCTCATGGGGAGTCTTCAACATTCATGGCGAGCAGCGCACGACACAAGAATGCTATTGCATCGCCCAAGACTGCACGTACACCCAATAGTTGAAAGGAAAAACCACAGAAACGTAGAAATTAGCGAGGTTGAGGTCAGATGGTGAAGAAACGAGAGACGTCATCAAAGATCCCGAAGTCGTGGAAGCCACGGGATCAACTGTGGAAGACATCGACCCAGTCCAACTTGATAAAAACGACCACATAAAAAAAGCTTATATTAGCCACAAACTTCAAGAACCAGGTAAATTCCATCAAGTTTTGACTAACCATGCTGACTTGTTTTCCTTTTCCCATGCAGATATGCCAGGCATCTCGAAAGAAATAGCAACACACAAGCTGAACGTCGACCCACTCTACCCCCCGGTACGGTAGGTTATAAGTGTCGTGCCCTTTTTTCTCGCGAAATCGGGTTTCGACGTGACAACTCTTTTAAATGGGTATTAAAATAGGAGAGTCTCCACCCAACGATTTTAAGGTACGTTAGGGCACCTATTTGAAAATGACTCTAATTTAACTAGTCAACGCCACCAAAGACCGGATAAGGACTCAAGTTACCTGAAAGAGAAGGTGTTAGGCACTCTTCGAGGTCCACACTATGGGTCCCAACCAAACTCAGGTTATGTGGATTAGGCTACGTGATCAAATAAGAAAAGAGAGTACAAAAGTCCAAGAATTTTATTACAAAGAACTTAATGCGAATAGAGGTACAACTGTTTCAATTCTACTAGAAAGAAAGAAGGGGGGGGGGGAGTCCTAAGTTTTTTAGCCTAAAGGATCACCCCATGCAACATAAATAATATTTCGCAACTCCCTTTGGGTAGGGTGTTACTCATATTATTCAGCGGTCACAGACTATCATCTCCTGCTACCCAATTACTATGTTAAAGTTGTTTACCTAAAAGTGCTCTAATTCAATTCTAAGTCGTGCCCTACACGTGCACTACTCGTCCCATACTTATGGTACATGAGGTTTTGGACCTCTATTTGGATGGTTCTAGCCCTTACCTAGGTTGCTCAAAAATGAAAAACTAAGCGACAAATAAAACAAATAAGACTCCATGTAAAAGGCAGTTACAAGTTCGCATTAACCTCCACACTTAAACAGCAAATACACGCAAACACATATGCAAATTAGGAGGTTTTCGAATTAAGAACCTTAGACCCTATAGACATGATTTCTAGGTGACTTTGAATTAAAGCATGCTGGCCGTTTCAAATGCAAGATATTGCATGTGACTTTGAATTAAAGCATGCTGGCCGTTTCAAATGCAAGATATTTCCCATAGACATGATTATACAAGTATTACAAACTGGTTATTGAAATCGCAAGTTTTAAGTTATTTGCTCTATATGTGTTGTGCCTAGGTGATCTATGCAGTTGAATGTAAGAAAATCAGTTGGGAGAAGTCCCAGAATTATTCATGCTCTTTAACAGTAGTGCACATAAAATAGTGTTTGGAGTGGTTTAGCATTAACCAATTATGGCGAGCAATTATTCCTTATAGGCAGGATCTCTAATGCATAGTATTTAGAGCTTATTTACTTGTCATATCTTAATCCTCTTGGCATATTTTCTAGGTGAACAACGCCAAGTAGAATGATTGGAATTTTATAGGAAGGATTTATAATAGGTGATGCAAATTGAAAGAAAAATCAGTGACATTGGTTCCTACAGCCAGGTTTTCTAATAGCACATAGCAGTAAACATGATTGCAACATTTTCTACTTATGTTTGCTAGCAGGCAGTGTGCATGTGTTCTTTCCTAATGGCATGGTTTCTATGGTGTACATAGTGATTGAATAACACATATGGCAAATAAATCACCAAGTCCTATAGGTATATTATCTACCCATTTTTGCATGCAAATATTAAAATCTACCCATTTTCCATTTAACTAATACCTAATCGTTTATACAAAAGTTATTACAAGCCCAATAATGAATAAGATCAAAATGTTATAAAAACGACAATAATCCTACAACAAGCCCAAATGAAATATCCAACACTGTCTGGGCCTTCAGTAATTCTCACACAGCATACCCAGGCCTTCAATAAAGGGCCATATTCAACATATGACCCAAAATTCATAAAGGAGCCCAAAGTCGATTTATTTGACCATAATGCCAAGTATTGCACCATCTAAATCAACCCACTCAAATATACAACAGGTAATAGAAGAGAAAGGGATGAATAGGAGTAGTTTAAGATTTAGAGAATGGCTAAGGACCCAAGTCCTAGTGTGTCAGAGTTCACAAGGGCCTCAAATGGACCCCGAGTAGTGCTCACACTAGGGAGGTCAATGATAAA
This sequence comes from Nicotiana paniculata, assembly GCA_005239505.1. NCBI lineage: Eukaryota > Viridiplantae > Streptophyta > Magnoliopsida > Solanales > Solanaceae > Nicotiana > Nicotiana paniculata. The sequence continues at coordinate 37,313 of ML332012.1, forward strand.
GCCTAGGTAGCCTTGGCTTTCAGCCGGCTAAAAATGAGAACTCAAAAGAGCCCATATGACAAGTGAAGGAAAGTAAACCAAGGTTGAGAGATAAAAACTAAGGGATACAGACATAGTCAAGTTTAGCATATATAGCAAATAATCGAACAAGTCTTAGGGTTGAAGAACAAACTTTGCAAAGATTCAGAAAATAGGTCAACACTTAGTGCATAAGCAGTCATACATTAGTAGAGTTAAGGAAAGAACATGTTTGCAGGATTGGTGAAAAGTGTCATACACAGATTCACAATAAAGGAAAAAATCTAGATTATGCTAACTGTAGGTCCTAGTGTTACGAAGTAGTCATGTTGATTTGGTAGCAGAACAAAATTTAGACATGATAGGGAAGCAGATTATTACAACTAACTGGTGAGTCAAGGGATTCAAAACATACTAAAGGGCATACTGATAGAGAACTAATCATGGTTGATAAAATGGTCTTGGCACAGGATCAAAACATGCTACATAGGTCAGATACCACACAGAAATTCAGAGTAGGATATGAAAATAGACTTGTGCCCTATAGTAAATATAAACATTCATGTTTTGAACACAATTGACTAGTTAACTGAAGAGAACACAAGCTATACATGTAAAGCATGTTCAAATAACATGATTGATAGCCCAAAGCAAAATTAGACACCAAAGAGATGCTAACAAGTGCAAAGGTCCCAAATAACAGTAGTTCGTAACACATTGGCTAAATAGACTTGAAAAGAATCTAATTTACTCGAATCAGGTTTAGTCATGTTTGAAACTATCAACATTAGGAAGTTAAAAGTTAAAGAGACCTAAAATTGAAGTAAAACAAACAGAATTGCACACAAAACAACTCAGAAAACACATTAAGTTAACGAATTTCAAAAGCGAAAACACGTGCAAATTGCATATACATGGGAATGAAATTGCAAAAGTCTAGTAACTCATCAGTTAAATGAATAGAAGTATAGAATATACTTCCACGAAAACCCATAATCCCGATGCGTCAAAGTTCCCAAGAGTTTCGATGAACTCGGGGCAATGCCGGCCAAAATAGAATACAAAACAAGAGAATAGTAAGAACCCTAAATTTTAGTGAAGAAAATTTCGATTGAAGTCTGTCCCAAAAAGGGAAATGAAGGGGGGGGGGGAGTTTATACAGCAGTAAGAATTGAACGAACACACAAGGAAATGAAATAAATCAAACAACAAATAAGGAAAGAGAACATGAAAATCAGTTCAAAATCAATTTAAGAGAGAAATCCGGTAAACCCTAATATTTTTAAGGAAAGTGTAAATCAACAGAAATCTAAATGGAATCGGACTCACATAATGCGATATTAAATGTATCTAGACAAAACAATGCTCAAAATCAGAGATTCAAACCCCTTTTGTTCTATTTCAAAAATTATTGCTTGCCATGTTTAGGCAAGCACTTAGGTAATACCACAAACAGACAACCAGTACCAGAAGAATTCAAATATGGCAAGAGAATAGTAGTTGAATCCCATTATCAGTGGGATTAGGAGAGGGATTAGGGGAGGCGTCTAGGGTTTGGTGAAGAGGAGAGGACTGACGGAGAGAATATAGGCGGAGTCTTTAGGAAATAGGGTTAGGGTTGGGTTTTGGGGGATATAAGGAAAGAGAGTGGGGTATTGTAGACCGTTGATCAAAGGGGGTGTTGTGGACCGTTGATCACCTTTGATCAACAGTTGAGATTAAAAGCGGGTTGAGTCAATTTTGGACTGCGCAGTGACGGTTGAGATTGGTCTTGAGGTTTGGGCCAGGGATTTAGGTTTGTCTGGTCCGAAAATAACTCAAAATTGGGCCAGCTTTTAAATGGGAGATTAAAGGGAAATAAATTAATAAAATAGCTAAGTAAATATATAAAATGCTCTTTTGTGAAAATTAATACTTTAAACAATGATAAAAGACTATAAAGAATGTAAAAATATTATTTTGATCCTGAATGAAGTGACAAACGCAAAATATAGGCTATTATTACAAATTTGTGCAAATAGTCTAAAAGATACTATTGTAATTATATAAAATAAAGTGAAAATATTAAAAATATGTATTAGGGATGCAGATAATAATTTTAGTGATTAAGTCATCATAAAATAATTTGAAGGAGTAATTAATAAATATTCCAGTAATTTAAATGTAAGAAAAATCAATTTTAAAGCTCTAAAATTATGGAAAATTATATAAATTCTTGCGCAAAATCTTGTAAATTAAATAATGATGCAAAATGATATTTTAAAAATATATATGTTGTTTGAGAAAATATGAGGGCAAAATTGGGTATCAACAGCTGCCCCTCTTTACCCGAGAATGATGAAAGATTTGTCGGGTAAAGAAAATGATGACCAATTTTGGCCAAATGATGTGATTTGAAAAATGTAGGCCGAACCCTGGTTCCTGAGTGACCTACATATCCCTGGTGTTACGAGAATCACGCCGTGTGTAGTTCTGGTTCCAATGGTGAACTGAACCGATGAAGTTGTTATATGAAAGGTCGTATGTTTCGGAAAGGGTTCTTTCTGGTAGGACAGTATCAGATGAGTTTATATGAAATCATAAACGTGAGTCTGAAACGTTATAGATGTATCTCAGAACGAGTGTCTGAACGGATATGAAGTAAAAGGCGGGCAGCTGATGGTGGTTGGTTACGTTTGAAACAATTGAACGACGTGAACGTCGTGAATGGAAACATGAGTGAGGATTGCAAATTCCCTTTGGACCATGAAGGTTGTCTTTGGAGTGTGAGGATGATGTCCTTGGACTACGACGTCATGGGCCATGAGTCATGTGATAAGGATTTGAAGGCCATGAAATAATGTCCTCGGGCCATGAGGATGGTGCCTTTGAACCATGGATCCTTTGAATAATGATGTGCACTTTTGAGAGATCCTCAAGCCATGGAATGGTGTGTACCAGCTATGAGGATGATGCCTTCGGACTATGATGCCTTTGGAAAAAAATGGCAATGTTTCAGCCTGTGAAACGCAAATATATGATATTTAGCTATATGTGAAATGAGATAAGGCAAGGCTTAGTCTTATATAAGATGGGGGTCGTGCCTAGCCCTAGAGGAAATTGCCAAGTCTTAGATAGCGTAACGAAGATAGTTTTTAATTTTATGTAAGGAAAAGAAAATGCTTAGCTGTTGGACCAAGTAAAGGTTAGTTTTGAAGACTGACAAAGGAACTTAGACATGAACCAGGTCCATCCCTAGTGTGCATAGAAACGGGAAAATTCGATCATGTGGCATGCACGTGAAGGAGATAAGCTTAAATTTGTGTATTTGATATCTCCTGATCGAAAAGGTTGCATAATTGATAAGGAGAAGGACTCCTTAATCAAAGAGAACACTATCCAAGATAGGGAAGCAGTTAGAAGTTGAAATCTACTAGAACTCTTCCACCAAGGAAGAGTAGCATCAGAATTCTAGTTAATCTTTATTTACTAACTCTATAAATATCAGTGTTGTTCCCTTTTATAGGTGATGCACACATACGGAAGTTAAGCACGAATTGAGAGCAAAATAGCGAGGCATTTTGTGAGCAATTCCTGTGACATTTAAGAGTGCGATCCTGAAGCTACACGAACCAGATTGAAGAACCAGCTCCATAAAGAGTTTTATGTCTCCTTCTTTATTTCTAGTTCAAAGTGTAATAGGCGTTTTGAGTTGTACCTTTCAGCTTTAGAAGGAAATTGTACTAGGTACCTGAGTCGTATCTTTTAAGTTAGAGTTAACTTGAAGTAGTCGCAATAGCTTGTGGCATTTTGCTAGAAGAGTTAGAGTTAATCCTTAGGTTTACAAGAGTATGTAAAATTTGTTGTTGGCTCAGAGTTGTAGTGAAGAGTTTCGAGAAAATCCTACAAGGTAGTAGGTCGTGGTTTTTTTACCTTTTGAGCCAGGTTTCATGTAAAATACTTGTGTTCTTTACTTTCTATAATTATTATTCCGCAACAGTAGTAGTTGGAACACATAGAAGAACCAGGTCCTTCTATAATCTGTGCACGCGAAAAATTAGACACTACAAAAATCACCCCCTCCCCCCTCTTATGTGGTATTGAAGTATAAAACATCAATTGGTATCAGAGTGGGTTATCCTTGAAGAGGATAACACCTTAGGAAAAGATCAAGATGAGTGCACTACTTAAAAAGTGTAAAGAGAAATCAACCACTAGGTCACCACTATTCAATGATCACTATTATTCTTTTTGGAAGGAGAGGAGAAGAGATCACTTGCAGATGACTGATGGATGCTTCAAATGTGGTAAAAAGAACCACATGATCAAGAACTGTCCTATGTGGAATGTCGAGTGGAAAAATGAGAAATATGAAAGAAGGAACAGAAAGAAGGAACAGGCTCATGACAAGAACAGCTAAAAAAAACCAAGGGTTCCTGAATAACAAACCAATGAGGGGTGTTACAAGTGTGGCAACACTGATCACTACATCAAAAATTTCCCTCAATGAGAAATTGAATGGAAGAAGGAAAGAGCTGAACGAAGGAACATGAAGAAGGAACAGGTTCAACCCAAGAAGAACAAAGGATCAACAAAGTCTATGGTTGCTGCCTAGGGAGAAAGCTCAGATGAAGATTCAAAGGATGAAGGTAGAGATGAACAAGCACTTATGGAAATTGGAGAATCCGATGAGGAACCTGAGGTAAGTATAATTCATCTCAAAGACAAGATTAAATTTTTGTCTAAAGAAAGGCTATATGAGTTACTCCTGGATTTCATTGATGAATCTGAGGATTTAAACAATGAAAAGAAACAATTGTCTAAGGAGTGTGTGATTTTGAAAGCTAAGTGCAAAAATGCTGAGTTAAAGAACCAGGTTCATGAACTTGAGTCCACTGTCCTAGAGCTAAGATCTGAAAATCTAAAACTGAAATTAGGAACAGGTAAAAAGAAAGTTGATCACACACAACTCACATTAGAAGAAAACCTAGGAAAAATGAAAGACGAGTTGTACAAAAGAGATGATCAGATAAGAGTCCTTAAGGAGGATCTAAGCAAGTTTAAGCACGAGCTAGACAGAACATGTAAATGGAATAGGTCCTCTAATGCTCTTTCATGGCTACATGAACACCATAGTAGCAATAAGAGAGGACTTGGCTACGGGACCCCTGCACCTAAGTGGGATCCCAAAAACAAGTACCTCACACTTCCTGAGAACAGAATCTGCACACACTGTGGTAAGACTGGTCACTGTAAAAGTGAATGTAATGCATAAGAAAAGGCTAGTCAAAAGAATAAAATATTTGTTCAAGGGAAAAGTAGGCTACTAGGATGAGCCAAAAAGAATTTGATTCACCCTTTTGCCTATAGAAAGGGACCCAAAATAGTTTGGGTTACTAATACTAACCCCTGATTTTCTTTTGCGGGTCCAAGTGAAGGGAAGAAGCCAAATATGATACACGGATAGTGGCTGCTCAAAGCATATGACAGGTAACAAGAACTGTGAATAACTAATTTTTGACCACACCCAAATTCTGTACTATTTTTAGTGTAAATATTTCTTTTAGGTCTAATCTTAATACTTTAAATTTTATCATATTCTTAATAGGTTTTATTTAAGAAAATTTAAAACTACAAAAAATATTCACAATCTTAGAATATAAGATTTGTTCTTATGTTTAAA
>ML332013.1:0-18112 GCA_005239505.1 Nicotiana paniculata
GTAGTGGGGAGAAGTGGTGTGAGGGAGTGGGGTTTTTGGGTGGAGTGGGGGAAGAGATGTGAGAGAGTGGGGTGTTTGGGTGGTCTTTTTTTTTATTTTTTCCCGTTTTTATTATTATTTATTTATTTATTTTTTATTTTTTTTGTTATTTTTATTTAAATTTATTTTTCTTAACTCCTCTTCTTTTTTTTATTGAATAAAAGAAGATAAAATACACATGTGTGTGTATATATATATATATATATATATTATATAATATACATATATATGTATATATATATTTTCTTCTATTTAAACATAGAAAAAATCTTATATTCTAAGAATGTGAATATTTTTGTTGTTTTTAATTTTCTTAAATAGAATCTATTAAGAGTAAGATAAAAATTTAACATATTAAGATTAGATATAACCTTAATATTTATAGCAAAAAATAGTATAGAATTTGGGTGTGGTCAAAAAATAGTTGTTCACAGGTATATAACACATATTGAACACCCTTTGTCGGAAAAAAATTTCACTTCTTCTAAATTTGAACACCCTTGAAAAAATTTCTAGTTTCGTCACTACCGTGAGTTCTTACAATTATAGGACGACTTTCCATACATTTCCAACAGAAAAAATGGATGAAAGAGAGCAGTAAAACTATCTTATTTGTTGAATATCTCAACTCATATCTTGGTTTTTCAAACCCTAGGTTTTTCTTCCAACTAGAACTTGAAAATGAGAGAAAATCAATTAGGGGTTGTGTTCAATTTTTGGGAAGATTTTTGTAGGGGCTTATCTCTGGTTATTTTGCTATAATATGGGTGTATTTTTAGGATATAAGCCCTTAAAAGGGCTCGACCGACATGAAATAGACCCTTTTTGAAAATATTTAATCCTCTCATTTAAGCAAATAGGTGACACACCTACTTGTCACCTAGCAGTCTGGGCAATCTTGCAAATATATATATATATATATATATATATATATATATATATATATATATATACACACACACACACACACACACACTTCAATGTCGTATTGACAAAAAGTTTAATGTGTTAGAAAATAGACTCATAGATCTTCAATTTGATTGGTGGATCACCCCGTAAATCTAAGTATATTGGGAGAAAATCGCATTGACATTTGGCACAAAGTTCAGTAAAACTTATGAACGTAACTTGTGATGACTTTCGTCGACTTTTGTTCCATAACTCGCTTGACCTCAAAACTTAACACATGACTTTCGATGAAATATTATTTTCTTCAATTCCTTAGCTTCTGAACCTTCCAACCCTCTTTGCACTTGTTGATCATCATTTTAAATATTTGTAACCTCCGAGGTAACATGATAACTTACTTTATATACTTCCAAAGATGATCTCATTTTTTATCTTACATTAGTTTGCTTACGACGCATTTTTACGTACGAAAATATGGGGTGTAACATTATTCCCCCTTAGGAACATTTTGTCTTAGAATATTTACTCTTAGAGAATTGGGAAAATTTAGCCAGAGTCTCCTCCGCACACTAGACTAAATCCAACATGCAGGTAGCCAAAAAAATACTATACATGCCACACACGGCCAATGTTATAAATAGCAACACTTGGCTATGTAATTTGATTAAGGCATTTGTAATTTGATTAGTATTTCAACATCAAAATCCTGATTTTGAATTGCAAAAGAAAAAAAAAGGTAATCAAGTAGTAAGAGAGTGTGATTTTTAGCGGTACCTTAGAGGCAAAAGCTGCTGAAGTTCAGTGTCGAGTGAGGATTTCGAGCCTAGAATTAGCGAAAGAAGCTATGAATCAATTTTGATTTCAAAGTAAAATTCACAGGGTAAAGGGAAGGTAGAGTTGTTAGGTTTTTCGTTGCTTGTGAAGCCGTTGGGGCAGCTGACTATAGTATCTGAACGGGTAGAGAAAATAATAGGGTTAGGGACTTAGGGTAAAGGAAAGGGTAATTTGATTAGTATTTCAACATCAAAATCCTGCTTTTGAATTGCAAAAGAAAAAAAAAGGTAATCAAGTAGTAAGAGAGTGTGATATTTTAGCGGTACCTTAGAGGCAAAAGCTGTTGAAGTTCAGTGTCGAGTGAGGATTTCGAGCCTAGAATTAGCGGAAGAAGCTATGAATCAGTTTTGATTTCAAAGTAAAATTCACAGGGTAAAGGGAAGGTAGAGTTGTTAGGTTTTTCGTTGCCTGTGAAGCCGTAGGGGCAGCTGACTATAGTATCCGTATGGGTAGAGGAAATAATTGGGTTAGGGACTTAGGGTAAAGGAAAGGGTATTATAGAATAAGGGTATATTTGTCTTTTTAGTATATCTTATCGGTTTATCGATAAACCGATAACCGAAGAGGACAAAATCGAAATCGATAAACCGATAACAAATAATCGATTCGATTTATCGATAAATCGATTCGAATGCACACCCCTAGAAATAGATACTCTAAAGGCAAATAGGTGAAAAGTTACTAAACTATCGATCTTAAATTCCTTGTTCTAATCACCCATTATCCTATGTAATATAAGTATACTATAGCAAAGAACCTAACTGATTAAGTCCAAATTTGTGATAAAACCCAAATACACAAGCAAATTAACAATCACAAAAATTAGATAAGATGAATGGCAAAAGAATTAGAAGAAGAAAGAAGAACGTCATAGGCGCCCCCAAGTGTTTAGCTTGTTTTCTCGCTATCCAGTGCATTCTAAGGATGTTGGAATGTGTATTGACTCTATCTGGTGGTGATGAGACTCCATCTTAGTGAGTCACGAATTAAGACTCCATATGAGGGTATGAGAGTCTAGCATTAAGACTCCATTATGCTCCGAGTGTATATGCAACAGAGAAAATAAAAGTAGAGTTAGAAGGAACTTAACTTTCAAACAAACATAGGAATGAGGAAGGCAACAGACTATGAGTCACACTATGACTTCTAATAGACAACAAATAATTTGTCATATTAAAAATGCTATACTAACAGATTCGTATCCCTGATTCAAACACATCCTCTATTGAAGTATTCAAACATGAACTTTCAATTTTCTCATGTAAAGTTTAACCAAAGTATCCTAAGGCATGCTTCTCTAAGTGAGAGTGAAAATAGCAGAACTACATCAGTGCTTTACAAAGAATTAATACATAATATTTAAATTTCAACGCAGTATCTGGACAAAGAACACATTCAAATAAGGAATTCATAAAGTCACAATGAGTTCATATTAATATTTTTTAGTTTCAAGCAGATGAGCGAACATGATAGATCAGAATATTATATTCGGAGTTATGTAGATTAAACAGAACTTTCTTTTACCTTAAAGATTTCAAGAAAACGTATTGAATGAAATGAGATCTATATTAAGCATTCAAGGAAAATTGAACTTCTCATGGAACATCGTATGTTTGATTTGGTTCAATTTCTTCCGAGCAAAAAATGTTTCAGAATCTTATAAGCATTATTTCTAAAAAAAAGAAAAGAAAATCACATACACAATATTTTAATTCTAGATACGTGGTTTATATATATTATGGGAATAAATATAACTACTATCATGCTTTGTAATCTAAGAAATATGAAAACGCATACCATTACATTAACGAGTTGTGTCATTTCTTTTATGTGATATTTAAGTGAGCAAATACTTTTTCAATCCTAAATAGTATTGCAAGATTACTATTCACTACTGACTAAACGCGTTGCCCATCTTATCCACAGTCATGACAAAAGATAGTTCGTGTAGGAATTTTATCGAATGCTTATCGGTCAATACAAACAATTACACAACCAAGACACACATTTTCTTAATGACACGACTTTACAAATACTAGTAAGAGAAAAATTTTAATACACGATTTCTAGGGAGAAAACCAAAACGCACAGAATGACGACTTGATAGTAGGCAACGAAAAGCATATTAACCATCTATTTTTAACAAAACCAAAAGCTAAACAACTTTCACAGAATGTACCGCAACAAAAAAGTGTTTCAAATTTTAGATACGAAATAAACAAAGAGAAGCAAAGTTACTGACCTTCTTCGGGGCAGTGAATTAAGGGCATTTGCAAGGGCCACTCAACTCTCTGGTCCAAACTCCTTTCACAAAAAAAGCTACACAACTATAGCAGAAAAGATCTCTGCCAAGCGTAAGAGGCTAACTTAGACTGGAAGGGGAATAGAGGTGGCGTCTCCAGCTCCTGCAAATGGCTGCAATAACTTGTTTTTTTTTTTGTAGGAGGATTCTAGGGATCTTTGGGCGGGATTTTTACCTCTACTGTTTTGAAATTAGGGGTGTGGGGTTTTGAATAGTAAAATAGTCGTTCATCATTTAATGAGAGAGATTTGAGCACATTTGTTTGAGATTAATACCCAAAATGTGTCACGACCCAATTTTTCCTCCGTTGGGTATCGTGATGGCACCTAGTCATAAGGATTAGGTAATCCAAATATTTACAGAATAACAACAATAATAGAAAAACAATATCTAATAATTTTTGAAATGAAACTCCCTATATGTTATACAATTTCCCCAAAACCCGGTAGTACAAGTCATAAGCTCAATAGAGTTTTACTACGACCTATAAATACAACTATTCATAAATAAATAAAGACAATGTATGAACAAAATAGGACGGTGACTCCGAAGCCTGCAAACGCTGCAGCAGGTTTACCTTGAGTCTCCACAACAACAACCCCCGCTGCTAGCTTATGATCAATCGACTATGCAATACCTGGATTTGTACAAAAGTGTTCAGAAGTGTAGTATGAGCACACCACAGCGGTGCCCAGTAAGTATCAAGACTAACCTCGGTTGAGTAGTGACGAGGAACAGTCAAGAATCCCACTGGTCTAATAAACTTAACAAGTATAAGTATAGGAACATCGGAATATGATATCTACATAAAGACTACACAATATGGTTAACAATACAGTAATTGCAACAAGTATCAACGGAATATAATAAAAATGACACAAAAGAGTGAACGGAAACAATCCAAAATCCGAGATCACGAATACAGGAAAAGACACGTAATAACTCAACAATAACGACCGTTTTCACATTAGGTTATAGTCAATAAACTTCACGAGGTACCAAACCTCGGGCAAATCACAACTCACTGGTCCCAATACCTGAACCCTAACACTGGGAATCATGTGCCCTCATAACACCTCATAATCGCACTGACTACTTTTATATGCCTATAAAGCGATTCTCACATAGAAGGAAAATACAACAAGGGTATCTATACTCAACGATATTCAGAGAATCTCTTAGCCGATAAGAATGTTTAACTACGTGTATGCTTGTGCAAATGTCCTAACTTAGTTTCAAACCAACTAGTAAGCATAAGAAAAGAAACAGATAGCACGCAGAATATTACCTCACAACTTTCACAAGATAAAGTTCACACAGGTAAGTGCACCACTACACAACTATCAACAACAAGAATGCCCCCAGGCCAACACAAATCATCAAAAATCAATCCCTGACACAGCCCACCTTATCTTGCCAAGTGTGCAATAATAAAGTGAATGCCTGCCTTGTTTCGCCACACGCGCACAATAAGGTTCACACCTCGTCTCGCCACATGCGAAACTCACACACACACACATACACACACACACACACACACACACACACACACACACACACATATATATATATATATATATATATATATATATATATGTGTGTGTGTGTGTGTGTGTGTGTNCAAAAACCTCGTGCAATCCCATAACAACAATCATAAACCTCGTGCATCACAATAACAACAACCGCACGGCAGAAACCTCGTGCATCACAATAACAACAACTGCATGACCAAAACCCCGTGCACCACCACAACAAGTACAACAACACAAATGACAATAATACAAAGTACAGTAAATAAATCAACTCAAGAACCTACGATCACGAGAAAAGGTAAAAGTAGTTCACAAGGAATAACCACAATAAGGAATACTAGGCATAATAAAAACAACTCAACAAGGAAAAAAAACATGTAACAATAGTCCCACAATATACGGTTCGACCACAAGAAACTAACACGAGTCCAATAATTCCAAATAAGGGCAAGTCCACTAAGGCATAAAACCTCTAAGCTTCTTTTAAGTTTTGGAGAATTACGGAAGAGATACAACCAATTCAAATAAAGATAAGCAGCGAGAAGATAACCATAATCTTAATTAAGGGAGAATATTTACAAAAGGGATAACTACAACTTCAAATAGAGATAAGCAGTTAGGGAAAAGATAACATGGCAGTGGAAGAAATAAGAGTCTCAATCAAGGCACATATGAATCAAATAACAGTAAGAGTGGGCCATGAAGAAATTAAATCCAATTAAGCAGGTAAAGGTATAATTAAGGAACATAATCATACGTGTACAACTACATATTTAATGAATACAAGAACCTAGAAACCCTAAAAGGCCAATTTCCACAACATAAGTCCGAGCAAATACTCGTCACCTCACGTACACAGACTACAGTCAACATAGAAGACTCTCCTAAGGGGTAGTTTCCCCACACAAAGTTAGGCAAGATACTTACCTCAAGGAATACAAATCGGTACTATAAAATGAACTTCTCAGGTGAAAAGACCTCCAGACGGCTCAAATTTAACCAAAACAACTTCAAAGCACAAATAAAACTTATAAGAAACTATTCCGGATCATAAAGTCTCAGTCTTTACAAAAATCTAGAAATCAATCCCAAAAATCGATCCCCGGGACCGCACCTCGGAACCTGGAAAATTTCACAAAACTCGAACCCATTCCGATATGAGTTCAGCCATGCAAAAATTATCAAACTCCGATACCATTTTGTCCCTCAAATCATGATTTTTCATTTTGAAAATTTTCTTCAAAAACCAACATTTTCCTCAACTCAAAACATAAATTAAATGATAAAAATGAAGATAAAATCATGGAATATATTAAGTGCTACGTGAAGAACACTTACCCAATCGATTTGCTTGAAAACCCACAAAGCATCGCTCAAAATCGAGCTCTACAAGTCAAAATATGATGAAAATGGCCTAACCCTCGATTTGGAAATCTTATATTTTGCCCAGGTTTGTATGCATCGCAAACGTGGAGAAAAGGTCGCGTTCGCGAAGAATAAAATTAAGGCTGCCAAGAAAACCCTTCGCGAACGCGAGTGAAGGGACGTGAACGCGAAGAACAAGGGACGGAACCTACGCGAACGCGAGATGACGAACGCGAATGCGAAGAAGAAATATGAGGCTGCCAGGAAGTGCTTCGCGAACGCGGGTGACTAAACGCGAACACGATGAAGGGAAAGGCAAACCTTCACGAACGCGAACACGAAGAAGAATCACGAGGTGGTCGGCAGTAAAACTTCGCGAACGCGAAAGGCGCTTCGCGATCGCGAAGAAGTACACCAGAAAACAGGAACATCAGTTCAAAATAGGAGGAAAATGACCTGTAGCCCTGGAACACCTGAGGCCCCCGGGACCCCCTCTAAACACAAAAACAAGTTCTATAACCTAACACGGACTCGCTCGGGGTTCAAATCACATCAAACAACACCGAAAATACAAATCGCACCAAGAATCGAACTTATGAACTTTCAAATCTTCCAACTTCGGAAACTAGTGCCAAAACCAATCAAACCAACCCGGAATGACATCAAATTTTGTAGGCAAGTCCCAAATGACATAACGGAGATGTTCCAACTCTTGGAATCGCATGGTGACCCTGTTACCATTAAGGTCATTTATTGGTCAAACTTTTTCACTTCCTAAACTTCAAATTTCGCCAAAATGCTCCAAATCACCCTACGGACCCCCAAATCCAAATCCGGACGCACGACTAAGTCCAAAATCACCACACGAAGCTGTTCAAGACCTTGTGCCTCCGAAGGGAGCTTAAATCCTCAAAACGACCGGCCGAGACGTTACATTCTCCCCCCTTAAACAAACATTCATCCTAGAACGTGCCAAGAATCACCTCGAAGTCTTCAAATCACTGAATGCACACCTCTAACATACACTCGCGGGTGATCCCACGTCACCCTAATCCACATAATCCTGACGACACCATCTCAACTGTAATTTAGCCTATCTACCAACGCCGATAAGCCTCAGAATCAAAATTCTCACCTTCCATTCATTTCCAGAAGACCCGATTCTAAATCCATACCCGGTATCAACCTCCACCAGCTGCACCACCTCATGCATACACCACAAGATACAACCACACAATATAACACACCACATATAGGCCCATAATAACACTTCTGATCTCAATAACTGCCCGTAAGCAAAACCAACACCGGCAATTATCCTCATATCCGATAGGAACCTATTTCAAATCTCCACAACATTGAAGATGATGAAAAAACCACAAAGACCTCATAACTACACACCCGAATTAACAAGTCGCAACTTCACCACCAGACACACACCCCGCAAGCTAACACTCAAGAAGCACAGAACGAAAATGACTGAATATATAAAGAGAAACACATAAGAGAAATATCAAACAAGACCGACAAGCACAACTCTCTGTCAATACCATACCACAAATCAATTTAAATAGGAAAAATCAAAGTACATGAACGATCATAAGGATCTCATCCTGGTATAACACATCCCGACTCAAACATAATAAATCACATGAACTTGCAAGGGTCTCGCTCTCAACTCTAAATCAAAGATTGAATATACATCATACCAATAGAAATATTCTACTAACTCAATTCTGCCAATAAATTCACAACACTTACTGAACTTTCACCATGGTAGAGTAACAAATCACGAATAGCAACCAAGAATACTCAGGAATCACACCCAAAACCTACCAGAATCAAAAACAGGGACTCACTTCTAATATCACCACTCTCGATGATGAATAAAAACAACGATAGACATGGGCTACCACTCATAGAATCTCCCAATAGGGGCAAACACATAAACAAAGTGCAAATCATGAAACTCACCTATAAATGAAACAACAAATAAGGGAACTCGTCCAGATAAGCAGAACCGAAATGAAATACGAATGGTGCCTCTCTGTAACAAATCAAAACATACCTGTATGACATCATCTGGCACAACGACCTCTAGTCTACTATATGCAATACATCAATGGGACGGGCCTCTCCCTCTTGGGTGCCCCCTACTCGCCTGAATACCCCGCTGCGACACATCTGACCGGAGTCTCGGACAATCTCTCACCATGTGGCTGGTATCTCCACACTCAAAGCAACCTCTATGCTGACGCAGTTATGAAAATTGTGCAACACGAGTACACTGAGACCCATGAGCACTTGAAACATTGTGCGAAGCCAAAAGTGCAAACTGAACTGGCTAACCCACAAAACCTCTACCATGTCGTACCCTGCCTCCAAAATAAGGACCAGTAGATCTCTCCGACCTACGAGGCCTCCTCGCCTCCCTGTCCTCTCTCTCATAGCCCCGCCTGTCCTCTCTCTCCTGATCCCACATGCCCTCTACTCGACGAGCGATCCCTACCACTTGCTGAATTGAAATATCCGACTCTAACTCTCGAGCCATGCTGAATCGAATATCATGCCTGAGCCCCTCAATGAATCTATAGACACGCTCTCTAATCAAAGCGACCAAAGCAGGTGCATGTCTGGACAACTCACTAAATCTGACGGCATACTCTGATACTGACATAGTTCCCTGGCGCAACTGCTCAAATCCACGTGGCACGCATCTCGAAGGGACTGAGGTACAAACTCTCTCAAGAACATTTCTGAAAACTAAACCCATGTGAGTGAAGCTGACTCGACCATACTACCCAAGTCATACGCCCGCCACTCTGATAAGACGCTCCTCTGAGCTGAAACATAACAAAAGCTATCCCTCACGCCTCTACAAAACCCATGGTACGAAGAATGCAGCGACACTCCTCCAGGAAACCTTGGGCATCATCTGTCACCAATCCACTGAAGATAGGAGGGTGGTGCTTCTTGTACCTCTCAAGTCTAAGTTGTTCTTCCTCATATGTTGCTGCCCTCACCACGGGCTAAACTGGAACCACAGGCTGGGTCACCATGACACCTGGAACCTGACCAATATGAACTCACTGCTCTGGAGTGTGGGCAGCGGGAGTCTGAACTCCTCCCCCGATCTGTGAAGTAGCTGGTGCAACCGGAATCAATCCCGCCTGAGTCAATGTACCCAACATACTCAGGAACTGTGCTATGGTCTCCTGAAGTCCAGGAGTAACAACATGCGCCTCCGGTACCTGCCCCCCAACTGGAACTACTGGTGGCTCCTCAACTGCTGCCCTAGCTGCGACACGTGCTCCTCGTCGGCCTCTTCCTCTGCCCCTAGCGACATCTGCTCCGGGGGTCACGTCATCAGGAACTGCAGCTCGTGTCCTCACCATCTATGAGAGAATGGAACAATAAAAGTTCAAACTTCGGGATCAATGAACTCGCACGATAAGAATGAAGGAAGTGAAATTGTCCTAATAGTTTTGTAGCCTCTCGAAGATAAGTACAGACGTCTCCGTACCGATCCGCAAGACTCTACTAAACTCACTTATGACTCGTAGCACCTATGAACCTAGAGCTCTGATACCAACTTGTCACGACCCAAGTTCCCCTCCGTTGGGTATCATGATGGCACCTAGTCTTAAGGACTAGGTAAGCCTAACATTTACAGAATAACAACAACAATATAAAATAATATCTAATAATTTCTGAAATGAAACTCCCTATACATATATAATTTTCCCAAAACCCGGTAGTACAAGTCATAAGCTCTATAGAGTTTACTACAACTTTTAAAAACAATTGTTCAGAAATAAATAAATACAGTGTATGAACAAAATAGGACGATGACTCCGAATCCTGCGAACGTTGCAACAGGTTTACCTTGAGTCTCTACAACAACAATCTACGCTGCTAGCTAACGATCAACCGGCTATGCAATACTTGGATCTACATATAAATGTGCAGAAGTGCAGTATGAGCACACCACAACGATGCCTAGTAAGTATCAAGACTAACCTCGATGGAGTAATGACGAGGAACCGTCAAGACACCAACTTGTCTAATAAACTGACAAGTATAAGTATAGGAACATCGAAATATGATATCAACATAAAGACTACGCAATATGACTAACAATACAGTAATTTCAATAAGAAAGGAAACAACAAGTATCAACGGAATACCATAAAAATGACTTAGAAGAGTGAAAGGAAACAATCCAAAATTCGAGATCATGAATACAGGAAAAGACAAGTAATAACTCAACAATAACGACCGTTTTCACATTAGGTTTTAGTCAATAAACTCCACGAGGTACCGAACCTCGGGAAAATCACAACTCACTGGTCCCAATACCTGAACCCTAACACTGGGAATCCTGTGCCCTGATAACACCTCATAATCGCACTAACGAATCACGTGCCTATAGAGCCATTCTCACATAGAAGGCAAATACAACAAGGGTATCTCTACTCAATGATATTCAGAAAATATCTTAGCCGATAAGAATGTTTAACTACGTGCATGCTTGTGCAAGTGTCCTAATATAGTTTCAAACCAACTAGTAAGCATAAGAAAAGAAACGGACACCAAGTAGAATATTTCCTCACAACTTTCACAAGATAAAGTTCACACAGGTAAGTGTACCACTACACAATTATCAACAGTAAGAATGCCCCCATGCCAACACAAGTCATCAGAAATCAATCCCTGACATAGCCCACCTTGTCTCGCCACGTGTGCAATAGTAAAGAGAATGCTCTCCTTGTCTCGTCACACACGCACAATAAGGTTCCCACCTTTTCTAGCCACATGCGCAACCCTCATATATATATATCCTGCCTTGTCACACCGCATGAGAAAATATCAATAGTAACAACAGCACGGCAGAAACCTCGTGCAATCCCATAACAGCAACCGCACGGCAGAAACCTTGTGCATCATAATAACAACAACCGCACGGAAGAAACCTCATGCATCACAATAATAACAACCACACGGCAGAAACCTCGTGTACCACCACAACAAGTACAATAGCACAAATGACAATAATACAAAGTACGGTAAATAAATCAACTCAAGAACCTTCGATCACGAGAAAAGGTAAAACTAGTTCACAAGGAATAACCACAATAAAGAATACTAGGCAAAATAAAAACAACTCAACAAGAAATAAAATAACATGTAACAATAGTCTCACAATATACGGTTTGGCCACAAGAAACTAACACGAGTCCAATAATTCCAAATAAGGGCAAGCCAACTAAGGCATATAACCTCTAAGTTTCTTTTAAGTTTTGGGTAATTACGGAAGAGATACAACCAATTCAAATAAAGATAAGCAGCGAGAAGATCACCATAATCTTAATTAAGGGAGAACATTTAAAAAAGGGATAACTACAACTTCAAATAGAGATAAGCAATTAGGGAAAATGGAAGAAATAACAGTCTCAATCAAGGCACATATGAATCAAATAACAGTAAGAGTGGGCCATGAAGCAATTAATTCCAATTAAGCAGGTAAAGATGAAACTAATTAATTAAGAATGTAATCATACAAGTACAACTACATATTTAATGAATACAAGAACCTAGAAACCCTAAAAGGCCAATATCCACAACATAAGTCCCAACACATACTCGTCACCTCACGTACAAGGACTACAATCAACATAGAAGACTCAATTCCTAAGGGGTAGTTCCTTTACACAAGGTTAGACAAGATACTTACCTCAAGGAGGATAAATCGGTACTATAAAATGAACGTCTTAGGTGAAAAGACCTGTGGACAACTCAAATCTAACCAAAACAACTTCAAAGCACAGATAAAACTTATAAGAAACTACTCTGGATCATAAAGTCTCAGTCTTTACAAAAATCTAGAAATCAATCCCAAAAATCGATCCCCGGGACCGCACCTCGGAACCTGGAAAATTTCACAAAACTCGAACCCATTCCGATATGAGTTCAGCCATGCAAAAATTATCAAACTCCGATACCATTTCGTCACTCAAATCATGATTTTTCATTTTGAAAAGTTTCTTCAAAAACCAACATTTTCCTAAAAAAAAAAAAATTAAATGATAAAAATGAATATAAAATCATGGAATATATTAAATACTAGGTGAAGAACACTTACCCAATCATTTTGCTTGAAAAACCACAAAGAATCGCTCAAAATCGAGCTCTACAAGTCAAAATATGATGAAAATGGCCTAATCCTCCATTTGGTAATCTTATATTCTTCCCAGGTCTGTATGCATCGCGAACACGGAGAAAGCGTTGCGTTCGCGAAGAAGAAAATTAAGGCTACCAATAAAACCCTTCGTGAATGCGAGTGAAGGGATGCGAATGTGAAGAACAAGGGACAGAACCTACGCGAATGCGAGATGACAAACGCGAACGCGAACACGAATGCGAAAGCGAAAGCGAAAGCGAAAGCGAAAAAGAAATATGAGGCTTCCAAGAAGTGCTTTGCGAACGTGGGTGACTAAACGCGAATGTGATGAAGGGAAAGGCAAACCTTCACGAACGCGAGAGGTTGAACGCGAATGCGAAGAAGAATTATGAGGTGGTCGGCAGTAACACTTCGCAAACGTGAAAGGCCCTTCGATCGCGAAGAAGAAGACCAAAAAACAGGAACAACAGTTCAAAATAGAAGGAAAATGACATGTAGCTCATCCGGAACACACTCGAGGCCCCCGAGACCCCGTCTAAACACACAAACAAGTTCTATAACCTAACACGGACTCGCTCGGGGTATCAAATCACATCAAAAAACACCGAAAATAAAAAGTTCACCAAGAATCAAATTTATGAACTTTCAAATCTTCCAACTTCAAAAACTCGTGCCGACACCAATCAAACCAACCCGGAATGACGTCAAATTTTGCAGGCAAGTCCCAAATGATATAACGAAGCTATTCCAACTCTTGGAATCACATTCTGACCCCATTACCATCAAGGTCAACTATTGGTCAAACCTTTCTACTTCCCAAACTTCAACTTTCGCCGAAATGCTCCAAATCACCCTACGGACCTCCAAATCCAAATTCGGACGTACGCCTAAGTCCAAAATCACCACATGAATCTGTTCAAGACCGTATGCCTCCAAACGGAGCTTAAATCCTCAAAACAATCTGCCGGTCATAACAAAATGGTTGGGCTTCTTCTGTAGCCTTCAAATTTGGGATGTTGTGCAACAAGAAAGGGGGAAACTGGAGAACCTCCATGTGAGCAAAGAGAGAGAAAAGGGAGGCCTGCTAATTCAAACTATTTCATATGGTAGCGTGAGGTCAAACATACAGTGTTGGATTTGAGGGGAAAATTCTTTATAATTAAATGAAATTTTGAAATCCAAAAGAGAGATATTTCTGGTGGAAGTATCTAGAAAAAATTAAGACATGGGTTAATATTTTTTGGGTTGATTTAAGGATTTACTTGGGATGTCTTGTTTGGAGTGATTTGGGTTGCTAGAATTAGTAAAAAACCATTGGGCTACTAACTAGGCCGAATTTCCTTTCTTCTTTTCAAATTCTTTGGGCTTCTAATAATCAACAATAGTATAAATGTTAAAAAGAAAAAAGAAAAAAAAGAAAGCAAGTAACTAACTTGTTTATTATATCTAATCATAATTACTAATATTTAAATAAAATACTAATCGTAAGATGCGGCAAGATTTATTAAATATAATTTCGTAATATTTAAAAATTATTGCAAAAAATATTTTCGCTAAGTGAGATAAAATAAATAAAAATACTTTTCGTGAAAGGTAACAATAAATACTATTAAGGTATGAATGATAAAGATGATAGTAGTAGCCTTATTAGTATTCTTATTATTAATAGTAGTAGTAGTAGTAGTAGTAATAACAACATTAATAATACTAGTAATAGTGATATTAAGTTAAATAATAATAATAATTAGGTCTAGTTTGTGCTGAAATGGTAAAATAATTATTCTTACATTATTACTGATATTAGAAGCTTAAAGAAATAGTTTGAAATAAAGGAGGGACAAAATTGGATGCCAACAACGGGATGGACAAACTCCAATTCCGAAGGAAAATCTAACTCATAAGCTACTCGGCCCACTCTTCGAATAATCCTATAAGGCCCAATTTACTGTGGGCTAATATTGCCTTTCTTATTAAACCTCATCACGCCCTTCATAAGCGACATATTTAAGAATACCCAATCATGAACCCCGAACTCAAAGTCTCGTCGCCGCACGTCAGAATATGACTTCTGACGACTCTGAGCTATCAAAAGTCGCTCCTGGATAAGCTTTACTTTCTCTATGGCCTGTTGAACCAAGTTTGACCCATGTAACCCAGATTCTCCAACATCAAACCACCCTGTAGGAGATCTGCATTTACGCCCATACAAAGCCTCGTACGGAGCCATACTGGAGTGGTAACTATTATTATATGCAAACTCAATAAGAGGTAGATTCTCATCCCAACTTCTTTTAAAATCCAGTACACATGCTCGTAACATATCCTCGAGCGTCTAAATTATGCTCCCGACTTGTCCATCAGTCTGTGGATGAAAAGCTGTGCTGAGATTCACCTGAGTCCCTAGACCTCTCTGAAATGACATCCATAAATGAGTTGTAAATTAGGCCCCACGGTCAGATATAATAGATATTGGTACTCCGTGTAGCCGCACTATCTACTGAATATATAACTTCGCATAATCTTCGGTTTATATGTAGATCTGACTGGTAGGAAATGGGCTAATTTCGTGAGCCTATCGACTATCACCCATATAGAATCGAACTTACGATGAGAACGAGGCAAACCCGTGACAAGTTCCATATTTATCGCCTCTATTTCCACGTCGGGATCTTTATAGTCTACATTAGCCCTCCGGGCTTCTGGTGCTCTACCTACATCTGCTAGAAACTAGGACACTGGGCGACAAACGAAGCAATGTTCTTCTTCGTATCGTTCCACCAATACACACCCTTAATGTCATGATGTATCTTCGTCGACCCAGGATGAATGGAGTACCACGAATAATGTGCCTCTAACATAATCCTGTCTCGTACCCCTGCCACATATGGGACACACAGACGACCCATGTATCTGAGAAACCCATATTCCTTGAGCTCTAACAACGACTTCTTCTGCTGCAGAACTCTTTCTCTCAACTCGACCAACTCTGGGTCCTCGTACTGGCTTTCCTTTACTTCAGTTACGAGAGATGATTTTGCAGTGTTTTGGATTACAACTCCACCATTGTCAGAATCTACTAACCGAATCTCCAAACAAGCCAGTTGATGAAGCTCTCTAGCTAGTTCTCTTTTGTCAACCTCTACATGTGTTAAGCTGCCCATAGATCGACGACTTAAGGCATTAACTACAACATTAACTTTCTCTGGATGGTAAAGAATATTAACGTCGTAATCTTTCAATAACTCTAGCCATCACGTCTGTCGCAAATTCAACTCCTTTAGCTTGAATATATATATATATATATATATATATATATATATATATATATATATATATATATATATATATATATATATATATATATATATATATATATATATATATATATTGCAAGCTTTTATGATCTATAAGTACATCCACATGAACACCATATAAATAATGTCGCTATATCTTAAGTGCATGGACAACTGCAACTAACTCGAGTTCGTGGGTCGGATGATTCCTCCCGTTCTTCCTCAACTGCCTTGAAGCGTATGCAATTACCTTTCCATGTTGCATCAGGACACATCCTAAGCCGACACCTGAGGCATCGCAATACACGACATAACCATCTAGACCCTCTAGAAGTGTTAGAACTAGCGCTGAGGTCAACCTGTTCTTAAGCTCTTGGAAACTCCGCTCGCAAGCCTCTGTCCACTGAAACTAAGCTTCTATTCTGAGTCAGCTTCGTCAATGGTGACGAAAGGGAAGAAAACCTCTCTACGAACCTCCAGTAGTAGCCTGCTAAGCCTAGAAAGCTACGAACCTCTTTCAGAGTGGTAAGTCTAGGCCAGAATTTCACGGCTTCAATCTTCTGAGTGTCTACCTTTATACCTTCATCGGATATGCCCAAGAATGATACAAACTTCAACCAAAACTCACATTTACAAAACTTAGCATAGAACTTACGATCATGGAGGGTTTGGAGTACCGCTCGTAGGTGGTTTGCATGCTCCTCCTATGAACGTGAATAAACCAAAATATCATCAGTAAATACTATCACGAATAGATCTAAAAATGGTCGAAATACAATATTCATCAAGTCCATAAATACGGGGGGAAGGGGGTGCATTTGTCAATATGAAGGACATGACAAGGAACTCAAAGTGCCCATATCAGTTCCTGAAAGCTATCTTTGGAATATCTTTCTCCTGAACTCTGACCTGGTGTTACCCTAACCTCAAGTCTATCTTTGAAAAACATCTAGCCCCTGGCTGATCAAACAAACCATTGATCCTTGGAAGTGGATACTCTTAATATTTACCTTGGTCAGCTGCCTATAATCGATATACATCCCTAGAGAGCCGTCTTTATTCCGCACAAATAGTACCGTTCCCCAAGGTGAGGTAATGGATCTGATGAAACCTTTCTCCAGTAAATCTTTTAACTGCTCCTTCAACTTCTTCAATCAGCAGGTGCCATTCTATAAGACGGGATGGATATTGGTTGAGTTCCCGGAAGAAAATCGATGCTAAAATCAATCTCTCGCTCTAGAGGAATACCTGGAATCTCATCTGGAAACATATTTGCGTAATCTCTGACTACTGGAATAGCTTGAAGTGTAGGTATCTCAACATCTGCATCTCTAACTCGCACAATATGTTAAATGCACCCTTTTGCGACCATTTTCCTCACCTTCAGATAGGAAATAAACCTACCGCTGGGTGTCCCTGTATTACCTACCCATTCAAGGACTAGCTCACCTGGAAAATGAAATATGGCTGCCTTTGCTCAGCAATCAACTGTGGAATAGCAAGCTGCTAACTAGTCCATGCCCATGATAGTATCAAAATCCATCATCTCTAGCTCAACTAGGTCGGCTGAGGTCTGACGACTACAAATTGTCACCATACTGTCACACCTCCTTTTTTATACGCCCCAAAGGGGGTATGGGAGTTTTTCCAATTAAAG
>ML332014.1:0-13275 GCA_005239505.1 Nicotiana paniculata
GCCAAAATTTGATCACGCTCAACTATGTCTAACAAAAGACTAAACGGGCGTTGCAAATATAATTTGGGGTATTATGCCCAGAGCCGATCCCACAGGGAATTTACGTATCAATCAAGTCTTTAGAATGCGCAACTATTACTCAATCAATTCTCTCAAGACTTTTTAATATAAATTGGTGATGTTTTACTAATTTTACTGACAATAATAATAACTAGCAATTACTAACAATGTGTTGTAAACAATGATGATAAAGGTCTAAGGTTATGGTTTCCCCCGTTGATGAAATTACTTCTCGGATACTTCTTATAATTTGATTAGTTGTATCTATCAATCATGAACACTCTATCTACCATAAATCTCTCTCAAGTAATTATGATAATTTACTANGCCATTCAATTAGCTACAATAAGAACATAATTGAACAAATAGAGATGAACAATCAACCAAACTTTATTAATATCACCACAAGTTAGTCCCCCAACGGGTTCCACCAAAACCCTAGATTAAGAAATTAGCTAAACATGTTCATAAGAATCAAATCCAAAAGAACTTGCATAATTGAATTAAAGAGTAATGAACTAAGGAGATAAAAATCAATGTTTTTGCTTTGCTGAGTAGTAATCCACAGGTTTTTCTTCATTTTGATGATTTCCTCTCTTCGAATCCTTCGTATGTCTTCCGATCCTCGTTAAGTTGTGTTTTAGGGGTCTATTTATATGTTTAGGACAAACCCTAAACGTGTAGGAGACTTCTATTCCAACCGGGAAACACTTAAACTCGTCAAAACTCAGAATTGACCGAAACAGGGGCCTGGCGTTTGGGCCCTAGCGCTTGGATAACGCCAGGCTAAGGCTGTCGTTTGGGCTCTAACGCCTGGCTAATGCCAGGCTAAGGCTGGCATTTGTACTCTAACGTCTGGCTAACGCCAGGCAGGATCAGGCATTTGGTCTCTGACGCCCGGCTATAGCCCGGTGCACTCCTCCTCGCCTCTTGAGCGTATTTTCGATGTATTTGCATCCATTTAGCTCGGTTTTCATCTCCAATTCACCTACACATGAAATAGACTCTATTATGCATATAAAAAGTGTATTTTTATCATTAACGCACATAAATGTAGGGCATATAACATGTTAAACCATGAATTCTAGCCTCGCATCAGTGTCCCGCACATAAGCAAAATAGGCCAGACAACCCTTCTCGACCATATGTCGAGCCTTCAAGAATGAAATAAATCGGCTGGCTACACTAACTGAGGAACCCCTCCACTCCAGCTTAGGCGACTCGGGCATGGCTAAAGTAACTGTCTTGGCATCACAATCTAGCACGAGATGATAAGGAGATAACCAATCCATGTCTAAAATAATCTCGAAATCAACCATGTCGAGCAATAAGAGATCCTCTCGAGTCTCGAACCCACAAAATGAAATCACACAGGATCGACAAATCTGATCAACAACCACAGAATCGCCCCCAGGAGTGGACACATAAATAGGAGAACCCAAGGACTCACGAGGGACATCCAGAAAATGAGCAAATAAGACCGAAATATAGGAATAAGTGGATCCTGGATCAAATAACATTGATGACTCTCTACCACATACTGTAATAATACTTGTGATCACGACATCTGAGGCCACTGCATCTGATCTGGCCGGATGGCATAGAATCTGGCTGGAGTACCGGAAGACTGAGCTCCACCAGAGTGAACAGGAGCTGCCTGAGCTCCCCCTGACTAGCCTCCACCTCTAGGACGGCCCTTGCCGACCTGCCCTCTACCTCTAGGTGGCCGGACTGCTGGTGCCGGACCCATCGGCTGATAACGCTATTGTACGGCCTTGCCCCGAAACCTGGGACACTGCCTCCTCATATGACCTGGCTCTCCACACTCATAACAACTCCCATGTACCATAGTCTGCTGCCCCGAAGAAGAAACTTGAATGGCCGGAGGGTGATGAGAGCCCTCAGGCATAGCACTGAAGTAAGGGTCGGAGGATCTCGGATGACTAGGATAACCACTGTGTGAAATCTGAATGGCTGGAGGACGGTAGGAACGCTCTGGCATGGCGCTGAAATAAGGCCTCGCTGGAACACCTCGGGGAGGTGGTGGAGGTGCTGAATATAAAGGCCTACTGGGCTGACCTCTGTTATACTGACCCCCGCCCCTAGCTGGGGCACCTATGAAATCTCTAGATAATCTATCCCTCTTGTCCTTTTGCCCTTTCTCCCTGTTCCTCGACCGATACCCCTCGATCCTGCGAGCAATCTCTACCACGAGCTGATAAGGAGTACCCATCTCCACCTCTCGGACCATGGTGGCCCTAATACCTGGATGTAACCCAGCCACAAATCTCCGTACGCTCTCTGCATCAGTAGGTAGTATCATGAGTGCATGGCGAGATAACTTTGAAAATCTGGCCTCATAATCTGTCACTGACATCTGCCCCTGCTCTAGCCGCTCAAACTGATACCGCAGCTCTTCCCTCTCAGAGGGCGGAATATATCTATCTAGAAACATCGGTGTGAACTGCTCCCAAGTGACAGGAGGAGAATCTGCTGGCCTGCTGAGAATATAGGACTGCCACCACCTACGAGCTCTGCCATACAACTGGAAGGTAGTGAAATCCACTCCGTGGGACTCTAGTATCCTCATGTTGTGCAGTCAGTCCCTGAACCTGTCCACAAAGTCCTGGGCATCCTCGCCTCGCTCACCCCCAAAGACTGGAGGGTGCAATCGGGTCCATCTATCTAATAACTTCTGCGGATCTCCGTCCGCAGCTGGTCTGGGATCATGTATTGCTGCAACAGGCTGGACCCCACCTACGGGCAGTGTACCCGGGGTATGATGTAACGCTGCTGTCTGGCCTGCAGCCTGGCAAGTAGGGGTCTGGACTCCCCCTCCCGCCTGAAAAATGGCAGGATCTTCTGGAAATAAACCAGCCTGGGACATAGTGTCCATAAATCTCATCATACGGCCCATGACTGCCTGGAAGTCTGGTGTCGTCATGACGTCTACTGGAGCAGGGTCTGCTAGAGGCACCTCGTCCTGCTCCTCTATAATAGGGTCCTCTGGTGGCAGAACCGGAATAGCTCTGGGACGCCCTCGTCCCCTACCGCGGGTCGGTGCCCTCCCCCGACCTCTGCCACGGCCTCGGACAACGGGGGTAGCAGCCCTTCCCGGGTTTGGAACATCAGATGCACGCGTCCTCACCATCTGTGAGAGAATAGATGAATGAATTTAGTAAATCATCTACTGTACGATAGAATAACAAATGGAGGTTTCCTAACACCCTATAGCCTCCTAAAGATAAGTACAGACGTCTCCGTACCAATTCGCAAGACTCTACTGGGTTTGCCCGTGACTCGTGAGACTTACGTGAACCTAGTGCTCTGATACCATGTTGTCACGATCCAAAATCCTAACTTAGGTCGTGATGGTGCACAACAGCAGGGTCAGGCAAGCCAGCTCTCAATTTACTAAAGGTTCTTTCTTATTAGATTAAACACTTTAACGTATGCTCAGGTTTTAAAACTTAAAACATGAATCGACCAAGACAATTAGCCAGTTTTAATCAAAAGTAGTCATGAAGAGGCGTGAGCCAATATATATACAACCCGAAATCCATAATAACTAACACGTGTGTGCCAGAAACTAATATCACAAGTCCTATGGGCATACTAACAGAATATACAAAAGATATAATATACAGTCCCACTATCTGAAGGAAATAGATGGGAAATAAGCAAAAGAAAACCCCATGGTGCTGCCGGAGATCGCCAGGAGGAAAAGTAGCTCACCGTGAAGTCAAGTCTGTCTAATATCAAGTCAAGCTCCGGTCCGACAACCAGATGCACCAGCCTCAGAACCTGTGCAATTAAGTACAGAAGCGTAGCAGGAGTACATAAATATATATGTACCCAGTGAGTATCCCGCCTAACCTCGAAGAGGTAGTGACGAGAGGTCGACCTGACACTCACTAAGGTCCAACAATATAATTTAACAAAATATGATAGAAACGGTAGACATGTAAAGGCAGTGAGGCAACAAATATATATAAGGCACTGAAATCCAAGGAAGTACTGGGAATGAATAAAACAATTACTACTTCACTTTCCCCAAAATATCTGTCAAATCAATATCCATAAATTTAGTAACAAATAAATCATGTGCATGCAGGGTAAGAATAACCGTCCGAAGTCACAAGATAGTCATGTTCGTGCACTGGCGAGGGTCGAACGGCCCGAACCATATGTGCACCTCTCCACAAAGTACTCACATCTATGCACTACCGAGGATCGAATGGCCCGTACCAAAAGTGCATCTCTCAATCCTCTCTATGCACTGCCGAGGATCGAACGGCCCGTACCAAAATTGAATCTCTCAATCCGCCATGGCGTACGGCCCGTTCCCATAAGAGTGGGGGAAAGTCACACTCCGCTCGCGGAATGTAAATTGCGAAGCGGTCATATGCACACACATTATTCCTTTTTAAATTACTTTTCAGTGAACAATTCCTTACAAGTTTCTCAAATTTCATGACCTCAAGGAAGTAAGCGACATGTAACATTTAATTTGTTAAGCATATAGTTCATGTCAAGTAAAGCACAAGGCATGATGTGGGCCTAACTACCCGAACATAATAGTAATAGCCGCTATGTACGAACTCTCGTCACTTTGTACGTACGTAGCCCCCACAATTATCACATATAGCATTTAAATCACCTAGGGGGACTGTTGCCCCTTACAAGGTTAGAAATGAGACTCACCTCGCGTCGCACCTACTCCCCGGGTCAAGAATGCGCCCGAAACTCTGAACTCGACACCCATGGACTCGAAACTAGACAAATGTTATACAAATATATCAATTCATATTCAAAGCATGGAATTATACTATTACTTAGCCAAATTCACCATTCTTGAAGAAATCCCAAAATCCAACCCCGGGCCTGCATGCTCGGATTCCAAAAATTCTCGAACGAAATACTCACCCATGGCCTAAGGATCATTAATACATGATTTTTACTTGATTTCATAGCTAATTCACGGATAATTTTCTAAATTCACGAAGGCCCTAGGTTACTACCCAAAATCCTAAATTTTCACTAATTAAGTAGTTAAATTCCACTAAGAATGCATGCATTAACTAACTCTAGGATAGAATCTACTTACCTTTCAGTGATTGGGTCGTTGAGCCCTTTTCCCAAGATCTCAAGGTGTTCTAATGGAGGAAGAAATGAAGAAATAATGAAGAATCCCGTATTCAAGAAACACACTGTCTGACAGTGTTCCCGCACCTGCGGTCTCTCACACCCAAAACAACTCTAAAACTCAAAGTCACACCTCAAAACCCCTAGAACTAAACTTAGAAACTTTCAGTTTTCTTGACTTCGCTAACAACGCGCCAAACCGACCTATACTACTCGGAATGACACCAAATTTTGCAGGCAAGTCATAAATGACATAACGGAACTATTCCCGATCTTGGAATTCCGTTCGGACCTCGATAACTCAAAAACACATCTCAAACCACAAATAGGAACTTAAGGAACTCTTATTTCAATATTGGGCGCTGAAACGCTCCCGGGTCACCCAAAACCCATTCCGAACATACGCCCAAGTCCGAAATCATCATACGAAGATATCGGAACCGTCGAAACTCAATTCTGAGGTCGTTTACTAAAAATGTTGACTGAAGTCAAACTTGGCCTTAAAGGCCAACTTTAAGGAACCAAGTGTTCCTATAGCACTCTAATCACTTCCGAATCCCGAACCACCCTCCCCCGCAAGTCATAAATCACAATAAGCCGCTATGGGAAGTTTCATTTAGGGGAACGGGGTCCGATTACGCAAAATGACCGATCGGGTCGTTACAGGTTTCCAGTTCTGAGAGGCGGAGAACAATTTGGTCCCGTTCCACTAAAAGCCGATTCCGTTCAGAAGTAAGTTCCTCTTTCTCACGAATCAACCTCTGAAGACCCTCAGAAGCAAGAAATTTGGCATGCAAAATGAGAAGAAGTAAAACTTAGAATATTTTCATACAAACATAGAATAATTAATAAAGGAAGAAAAGAGCTTATCGATGTGGCGTTATGCATCCTGTTGTTCAACAAGAACTCTCCCGAGAATGTCTGAATCTTTTCCCAGTCTTTTTCTGAAGCCAAAGGCTTCAGGTTATTAGCAAGCTTCATCGGCCGTGATAATAGGTGTCATCCGGTAGAGACCAAAAGAGTAACGTTCTTCCTCCTTTGTGGATCTTCATAAGGGACATCATAATTTTGTTCCAAATTCCCATGAACTAGGGATTGTGTATGAGTTCTTTATGATCAGGTGCGGCCGATGGAGGTGATGTAGCAATTTCTAGTGGAAGAGCGGATGAAGATGGAAATGATGTAGCACTTGCTGGTGTTGGAGAAGGAGGAATTGAAGCTGATGGAGTTGAAGAGTGAGAAGAAGTTGCATCAAATGTTGTGTTGGCTGTTGTATGCTCGCCAACAAAAGACGACAAGGACCCGGTACTCAACCCTGCAGCACCGGTTACAACAATTGAGGCCCGAAAATGGGAGTTGGTATTTTCAACCGAATCAGATTCTCCCCAAAGTGTCGAGACATCATCTTCAGTTGGTGTAATTATCTCAACAGGTCGAGAATCCTGTTGAGATGATGAGGATCGTCGCCTTCTATGTAAAGAAACTCCCTCATCACTAGCTTCTTCGTCGTCATCAATCATCACGGTGTCTATGACGGCCCAGAAGGAGGAAAAGTCGTCATCGCCACCGAAGATGACTCGAGGACATCAGTCTTTGACCTTTTATTCCTTTCCCCGGCCGCGGAGGAACGTCTTCTCTTTGGTTGTTTATCCTACGACCAGGGACTCCATACAAAAGTGTTTGCGCCCGATACAGGCCCGAGGATACCTGCTCGAGTAAGTGATTCTTGAAGTAGCCTCAGTGCATCAGCAGGATCAGCCAAAACGTCCTCCTCAGGGACAACAACAGAGCCTGCAGGTAGACCTAATTTCGTGAACAAATCAGAAGGATTCAACCAAGTTCTCCATATACAAAAAATGGAAGCAAGGTAAACTAAAATTACCATAATTTTTGGCCTTCCACCCGTATTTAAGGTCCAGTTCTTTCCACAAACAATTTCGAGCATTGTGACGTCCAAGATCTTCTGAACCCACTGTTCCAAACCTTCTACTACTAGTGGGATCCATCGAGTTGCTGAAACATGCGAAGGGTAAATAGTTGATACAACCATAAAAGAATATCTAGTGAAAATAAATATTAAACAAAGAGCTTACGAGTGCGGTTCCAAGCGACCGAAAAGGATGAAGTCATTGTCAGAATGATGTCGTTGGTAGCGACTGCAATGAACCGTTCCATCCACCCACGATCGTTGTCATCCCATGCTAGACAACAAAGCATGGTGTCCACCCTTGCAAAGGTTTATCATCAACCCGCGGAAGACTTTGGGAGAATAGAGATTCATCATATGAGCTAAAGTTATCTCTTCTCCCGTTTCCTGGCACAAACGTTGAAAGCAGGGGTACATCTGTGTAGGGTGAAATATGATATGGTACGTGGTCGTCTAAATGGAGGAACGTGGAACCCAGGACGGGGATGGCCGAAAACCGAAAACAGTCATTCCGCTTGTCACCGGAAAGGATAATGTTCATAAAGGTGTATTAAATGCTTTGTGCCCGGTAGCATTTACTAGGGAATATTCTGCAGCATTAAGAGCGACGGTCTGTTACAGAGAATTTGACATTTATGTTCACTGTTACATCTTCATCAAAGCCTCTCATAATTGACATTAAAGGAGGGCACAATCCTAGGAGCTCCTTCCCTAGAAATATCTATAAATAGTGAGCTCATTTATCATTGTAAAGGACACGAATTTTCTGGCTAAACTTACACTATATTCTATACAAAGCTTTATACAATCTTACTTTCTTGCTTTTCGATCTCATCATTGTTGTGCCTGAAAATCATTTCACAGATTTATAAACCCTGTTGTTTCATCTACATTCTAAGGCTAAGTATTTTGTATTTCTTCAATTATTATATTATTTCAGGATCAAATTAGTTCACTTGTCTATAAACCACGTATAAATTCAATTGTATCTTTTTACGGGTAAACAAAAAGAAAATGTATACTTATAAAAATTTCCCACTCAATCCCTTATTTAGTAGAGTACTAGCGTTTAAATTAAGTTT
The DNA here is from genome assembly GCA_005239505.1 of Nicotiana paniculata. NCBI lineage: Eukaryota > Viridiplantae > Streptophyta > Magnoliopsida > Solanales > Solanaceae > Nicotiana > Nicotiana paniculata. The sequence continues at coordinate 8,215 of ML332014.1, forward strand.
GCTATTATATTTAATTTTTTAAATGCTACATTTGTTATAAAATCTGCCTATTTCTGTAACAGTAATAAAGATATGCTATTTATGTATGTTACTCTTAAGAAGGGTAAAAATTTCTCTAATAATTAGAGTATGAATGAAGAACCTCGAAGGGGACTGCAATGGACAAAAATTTTACTCGGGGACCTAAACGGCAAGCAAACATTCGAACATGAGTGCAAGAGATCAACCGACAAATGGACGAGCTCAAAGAGGGGAGAGAGAGAAGAGCCATGCTTTCAGAGTAATGGGCTTTATTCTCTCTCGTTCACGTTGATAGTCCTTATTAATGAAATATAATATAATATATAATATAACTATTAACAAAATTCACGTGGCTAGAAATTAATAAAAAATGGATTAATGTTCGAGTTAAGATAATAGTAAGAAAATTTAATTACTTTTCTTTCTTAGGATATAATATAGTATTGGCATAATTGTTTGTTTTTGTGCTTTTAACGATCTAGGGTCGTGCATACTTTACGCATAAACTATAACAACCAAACTGCCAATTTTCGAACCATTTAATATCAACAAACTTTCTTCTTATAAATTCTTTCCCTCTCAAATTCCTCTTTTCCTTTTTTTCCTCTTTCCTTCCTTCTTTTTTCCTCCAAATTCTTCACTTTCTTTCCTATCAATTATCAGCTATTTTAATATGAAGGCTTACGCTCATTTTCTTTAATAAATTAAAAAAAGGTGCATTTCCTCCTCTCTTTCTCATTTCTCCTCCCCCCGTTTAGATAATCCTTTATCAATTTGTATTTGATGATTTCGGAAAATATGTGATAGTGGCAGTGTCGAAATCATGATTTTTGTTATGATTGTTCAAAATTTAATATATACATAATGGCATGTATATGAATACACGATGTATTTTTTTGACAAAGGGTGTTCAATTGATCACCCTTCTGTCATCATTCCTAATAGATGAAGAATGGAAAAATAATTAATATTTTTGGTAAAGTGCATGAAAAAAATGTATTTTCTTTCGAAAATTTGTTATAAACTGAACGAGAATGTTAGGAATGATTTTTTCGTCTTTTTTTTTTTTTTTTTTTGAGATTAATAACATTTAGATTTATATGATGAAGTTTTTTGGAGAATTGTTATTTGAACATGTTAGATTGGTTAAACTTTTGTGGTTTAAATTGGACCATTTGTCTTGTGATTATTACAACTTACACAAAGGATAAGTAAGACTTGAAATCAAATAGTCCAACTTGTAAATCTTAGGGTTGTTACGTATTAACTTGTTTGTACATTTTGCAACAATTGCAGGTTCAAGAACTTGAGGCAAAGGAATGGCAACAAGGACAAGGGACATTGCCCCTCTATCAAAGGGTAAAAGAAGCCCCAACACATCTAAATCAAAGTCTCTTGTCCACACACATAATGCCATTATTCCTACTGCCTCAAATAGGAACATCATCCCTAGCTATCTCAAATCCAAACCAGCTTCATCAAGTTATTCCAACATTCACCATAAACAAACTCTAAATCATAAAACATCGTTCGATAAGCCTCCTTCTAGTCTTGATAATACTCATGGTAGGAATGCAGCCTCGACGAGTGATCCCAAAGTTCATAGAAGATCGTTGGATTATAAGGCTGCCCTATCTTCTGGTCTTGATAATACTCGAGGCAAGAAGCTCGTAGCCTCATCATCAAGTGTTCCTCCCAACATTCATAATACACAAACTCTAGCTCCAAGAAGATTATCGTTGGATCATAGATCTCCCTTATCTTCTAGTCTTGATAATACTCGAATCAAGAAGCTACCCTCATCAAGTAGTGATCCCAACATTCATAATACACAAAGTCTAGCTCGAAGAAGATTATCGTTCGATCATAGGCCTCCCCCACATTCTGTTCTTGATAATAGTCCTCAAGGTAAGAAGCTTACCACATCAAGTAGTGATCCCAACATTCACAATAAACAAACTCTAGCTCGAAGAAGATCGTTCGATCATAAGCCTCCCTTGTCTTCTCCCTTGCTAAAAAATAGAACAATATCTCCTAATCCTAGGGAAAGAATTATGAAATCATCCTTATCATTTTCAGGTAAAAATTCCACTTCCCAAAAACCCCTTATAAATAAATTATCCAATTCACATTATACTAGTACTAAGGATGTTATTGGGAAAAAACATAGCCCTGGCCTCTATGCTAGGGCAGTGAAGCAAGATACTCCTGCTGGTTTAACATCAAAAATATTTATAACATCTAATTTGACAGATATAGTTCAGCATATTGGACCTAAGGGTGAAGAATTAGAGCAAGAGGAACATCAAGAACCAGTAAATATTGAAAGTAATTTAGTCATTGATGAAGATCATGAAGAACTAAGTGAAATTGTAAACATTGATGAATACCTCAAGGCTGTTGAATCATCCTCATTATATGTTGTCGAAAATCAAGAAGTTGTTAAGATGGAAATAGAAGAAGAAAAACTACTAGTTGAAGAAACAAGAATCAACAACCATAAAGAAATAGAAGAAATCAAGAATGAGCCTAGTAAACTTGATGTTGAAGAGAAAGAAAAACAAGAGAGTGTGATAAAAGCACTGAATGAGAATCAAGAAAAGAAAGAGGAGGTTGAAGAAAGTGAAGTATTATTAAAAGAGGTAAATAATTGTCAACAAGAGAAAGAAGAGGGAAAAGAAAATGAGGAAAAAGAAGTGGAATTGAATATTCAAGAAGAGAAAGTGGAAAGTGAAGGAAGAAACAAAGGAAAAGAAGAGAACAAAATTAGCACTATGACATTTGCAAAGCCTTATCTTCATTTGGTGAATGGGAATAAGAAGGAAAGTGTAGTATCTAATGATGTGATTGAAGAGACTGCAAATAAACTTAGAGAACAAAGGAAGAATAGAGTGAAAGCATTGGCTAGTGCTTTTGAAACTGTCATTTCCTTACAAGATCCGAGGTAATTACATATACTTGTGTTATTGTTTATAAGGATCATTTATTATTGTAACTTGTATGCTTATAACTCCCCCAAAGAAGTGGATATTGTACCCAAAAATAATTGCTTTTTTTGGAGAAATAAAAAGAAGCGAAAAAGTGGGGCTTCGTTATTTTCCAATTTTAATATTTAGCGTCATATATAACGATGACAAGATTGTTTAAATTTTCATCTGGAAACTAGTCGAGCTCTGTTTGATCTCTCAAAGGAAAACCCGAATCAATTTCAGGTTATCATGAAGATTACATGAGTGATATGGTTCTTAACTTTTCACCGCTCGTTAAAGTTAATACAAAGGTATATTCAAGATATAGAATCAGAGGGTTCATAGTAATTTTATTCTATTTTGTATGTGCACGTGCATGTTCAATTGGATCCGCCCCTTTCCTGATACCATTGATTCCTTAAGAAACTTCTAAGTCATAACAAAAGATATTAACGATTAAATTGATTTAGGTTATGAATTCCTCTTTTAATCTTATTGTATTAACATATAATATTATTCCCTACATTTCAATTAAGATGATGTAGTTGGATTTGACACAAAGCTTAAGAGATAAAAAAAAATTTGTGTGGCTATAAAAATTTCTCGAAGGATAAAGTAGATAGAATGAAAAGTTTAAAGTTAAGTTAATTCCAAATATAAAACTGTCTTTCTTTTTTTAACCGACTAATAAAGAAAATGTGTCATCTAAGCTGAAACAGATAGAATAGTTAGCAGACTTACGAGTTTCTCCTTGCGGAAGCAGATCGTTTGTAGCAACCACGATTCGAATTATTGGTCTTTAGGAATCCTCACAAGATAGGATGAATTCCTTATTTTCATAGATTTGTTATTACTGGTGAAGTCTGTAAGTACTAAGGTGGGACTTGAGGAACTATTAGTAGTGAACATAAAATTGTTTTAGCTTAGAAATAAGAGACAAAGTAGAACCCTTTGATGATATTAGTCAATCGAAAAAATCATGTAAAGAGTGATTTATAGCAAAAATCATGTAAAGAAATTGATCTTGACACAAACTCAAGGCAAGAATATAGCCTTTAGCAATGCGGATTCAGGGTTTAAATCCTATGAGTTCAACTTTAAGGGTTTGGCAATAAATCCATTATATTTTTAAAGTTGGGGTTTTTTCATTTTGGAAAATTTATTATCCTAAATGTTCATGTTTAATTAATTACCCGGCATAAACAAGTTTTGTTTACAAAATATATACAATCCACCTTAAAAGACTCTCAATCAATTATTTGTGCTTTCAATTAAGAGATTTAGTTACACCATTTTCCTTTTTTCTCTCCTCTCCCCTCTTCTCTCCAGATTCTCTCTTGATATTCATGCTTCCTCTCGGACTTATTTGCCTGAGAACTCCCAATCCTCATTTTTTTAACGGATGTTCCGAAACAGACTACTTGTTTATGACTTAATTAATTCTCTGTACACAGGCAATCTTCTGTAATCTGACAGTAAGCAAATATAACTACTCCGGCCAAAGTATTATATTGCCTTAAACCAGAACAATATAACAGAATAAAGTTTTTATCAAATTCATTTCTATTCTAGGTCCTAATCGACTTTCTCTTGTGCTGCTGAGTGTCGCCCTTAATTATGTAGGAGTAGTAACTTTGAATAGCATCAGTTAATGAGCACACATAATTCTCAAGCAATGTGAAATAAAAACATACAACTTAAACACAAAACTTGTACAATATGTCTTTTCTATATTTTGTATCTGATTTATACATAGTAAAAACAAATTTCATACAACTAATTATATATTATACAATTTATCTACAATTTTCGCACATTATTTTTACCCAGTTAAATACAACTACAATAATATACAACTAAAATATAAATCTTATACACAATTTATACAATATGTCTTTTATATATTTTGTATCTGATTTATACATAGTAAAAATAAATTTCATACAACTAATTATATATTATACAATTTATCTACAATTATCTTACATTATTTCTATAATTTTTCTACAATTTCGTAAATATAGTGCATATCACTTCTTCTTCTTCTTCTTCTTCTTCTTCTTCTTCTTCT
>ML332015.1:654-12758 GCA_005239505.1 Nicotiana paniculata
TATATATATATATATATATATATATATATATATATATACAACTATTTAAATTTTTTTTCTTCTTTTTCTCTTTTTTTTTTCTCAAGTGACTCTTACTTTTTCAAAACAGTGAACATTTCTCCTTATTTCAATTATTCCCCTAAAAAACCAACCTACCACCCCACACTAATTTTTCCATATTTAATCACATTTCCAGTGCTTACGAGAGGTGACAAGGTTCAAATATATGATCGATTCAAACAAAGGGGTATGGCTTGTAATGTGGTTGCCAAAGAAACGGGATTATAGGCTCAACGGGATTAACTACGATACATAACAATTAGGCGGGTAGAATATACACAGCTGGCTCAACAAGGAAACTCCTATATCACTTCCAAGACTGAACAAAACTACTATTTCGCTTTGCACACACACGGGGCAAGTTCTAGACATCAAATGCAATGCACAGAATAACATACAAACCTCACACATACATGGCACATAACTCACTCAGGATTGGATCTATCACGACACTCCAGTCAAAGTAGTTAAGCAAATTTAAGAATCCACGATTTAAGGTATTTATCCTGGAGTCAAAAAAAATTGAGCCTAAGCGTCACAACCAAAGTACTGACTATTCTCAAGGCATCACAAAGTTCCGAGATATTGTTGCGATTAATTTCTCAACCATGTGATTTCTACTCCTAAAAATTAAAAACTACCTACACCCGGTTCAATTAAAAACCCTTGGAAAAGAACCGTGGTCCAAAGAAAAACCAAGGGGAATTACTACACTACCTAAAACAAAAAAAAACTTTTTGGTATTTTCTTTAGACTTACTTCCCTCAAGAAAATTGTCTAATAGATCCATCATCAGGAAAAGTCCAAATTTTTTTATTTTTTTTGTAAAAAGATAAATTATTCCATTAATCTAAAAAATAGCATAAAAAGTCACTCAGACAATCTCCTCACCCCATATTTAAAATTGTGCATTGTCCCAAATGCACAATCATATATACAAGAGGGTAAAAGAAACTCCCTGGTAAGCCAAAGGCCGAGGCACTAGCATCTCATGGGGTACTCAGACTTCTCCCAGGCCTGGCCCTTCGTGCAGGTACCTCACATTTAGTTCCAACCATCTGGTTTGTTATTGCATCCTTCTAGTGGCTTGCGTTCCATGCTCCTAAAAAGATAAAAAAAATTGACACTACAAAATAATACAATTAGAAAAAATAAAATAAAAGAAAGCAGTAAAGATGGGTTGCCTCCCAACAAGCGCTTGATTTAACGTCGCGGCACGACGTGAATCATTTTCTGCCTCCACTTCGAACTTATGAATTGAGCCCCCAATTTGGAATCAAGTTTTCGGTTATGCTCCAAGGGTGGTGGAACAAATCTAATTGGCCCAAGCAACCATTGTACTATTTTATACTTCTGCATTTAGATGAGGTATGTAGTCATGTCTTTCTGGCAAGAAAAATTCCAGAATGTAGGCATTTTATTCCTCATTCCTTGACTCCTCAATGGGCTCAGATAACTCTATTTCCATATCATCATTCAAGCACAATGTGGAAAAATGTTTGGAGTGAGGACCAATGCGCTCAAACACATGAACTTCAGGACTTTCAACATCCTCAACATCAATCACACTAGAGTCGACTAAATTTTTATCCTCAACGTCCCTAGTTGACTCTAGTATTACTTCTTCAACATCGGCATCCTCAAATTCTAGTTGGTTAGAGTGCTGGGTTTCTACTTTCGACCCCTCCATTGGCACCTCACTTTTCATCTCTAATGTACACTGCTCCTGGCTACTATTCATAATATTGGCATAATGAGCATTAAAAGTTTCAACTAGTTGACTCACTTGAACCTCCAAGTTGTGAATAGTTGCATCTTGCCTTTGTACCCGTATTTGTATCTCCTCATGTTGTTCCAAAAGGCACTTCATCATATCCTCGATCCTTTTCAGGTCATCATCACTGGGTTCTTTATTTCTATTAACTTCACAAGAAAAAGAAGAACCATCAAAGTAAGGGGTTGGTGGAGGATAAGAAATATAAACACAACCCTGAAAGTGATCATCTTGACCACCACACATATCACACACATTCCACACATAAGATTGAGTTGGTGCACATAATTTGCTCTCGGGAATATTTTGATAATTTTGCCCTAGGTGGCTTCCTCCATAATATGCATAACGAGGATCAAAAATAGAATTACCAACATCCAAACTCTCATAATTCCATGATGCCATGTTTTTTTCAAATTAACAAATACAACTAAAATAAAGGAATTAAAAATCAAATACTAAAAAAAAATCAAACTTGACACCTAGAACTATGTACACCTACAGCTACAATATGTATGAAATTAAAGAAAATCGACTATACTTAAGAATTTTCTTTCAACTACACTTGATAATACCGTTAAGTCTCCGGCAACGGCGCCAAAATTTGATCACACTCAACTATGTCTAATAAAAGACTAAGCGGGTATTGCAAATATAATCTGGGGTATTAAGCTCAGAGTCGATCCCATAGGGAATTAACGTATCAAGCAAGTCGTCAGAATACGAAACATTTACTTAATCAATTTTCTCAAGACCTTTATATATCAATTGGTGATGTTTTACTATTTCTACTGACAAAATTAATAAACTAACGATAAACTAACAATATGATGTAAACAATTATAATAAAGGTCTAAGGTTATGGTTTCCCCCGTCGGTGAACTTTCTTCTCGGATACTTCTTTTAGTTTGATTTAGTTGTCTTTATCAATCATGAACACTCTATCTACCATAAGTCTCTCTCAAGTAATTATGATAATTTACTAGACGCACTCTCTCAAGTTACGCTAGCTAGATTGCATTACAGTTCACTTTAGATTGCACCCGAGGTATCGTTATCTCTAATCCAACCTCTAAACCCTCGGTTATGACTTTCGTCTATACTCCGGGAGTGATGTTGTTCAAACAACTACCTAAATATGCACTCTCTCTCAAAGAGATACATAAAAAATAGGAACAGCTAATTGAGGGCCCTTCAATCAACTACAACAAGAACGTAGTTAAACAAATAGANTCTCTTGTATCTAATGGAATCCACCATTTAAGTTGTGTTTTTGGGTCTATTTATATGTTTGGGACAAACCCAAAACGTGTAGGAGACTTCTATTCTAACCGGTAAACACTTAAAATCTTCAAAACTCGGATTGGACCAGACCGGGGACCTGGCTTTATGGCCCAAACGCCTAGATAAATCCAGGCCAGGCCTGGCCTTAGGGCTCAAACGCCTGGATAAAGCCAGGCATGGCCTGGCTTTAGGGCTCAAACGCCCAGCTATAGCCTGGTTCACTCCTTTTCGACTCTTGAGCATACTTTTGACGTTTATGCATCCATTTAGCTCGGCTTCCATCTCCAATTCACCTACACATGAAATAGACTCCATTATGCACATACAAAATATATTTTTATCATTAACGCACATAAAATGTAAGGCACATAATGTGTTAAACCATGAATTCTAGCCATACATCAGGTTCACCCAAATAGTGAATTATGTGGATGATTCTTCCCTCTGATAATAACCTATGACAAATGGATATAAAATAGACAAAGTTTTCTCGGATCGTGTGAGCGGAAAGGTAAATAAACAACAAATAGAATCACTGTGGAAAGGTAAAGTTTTATATTATATCACAAGAGTCAACTTCTCCCAAGAGTTCTTATCAGATTGAATCTTACATGCATTTTGCCTCCTATCTTTTACTATTTATATGAGATATTCCAAAAAAACCCTAAAAGTACAAGAGAAGGAATATGCAATAGAATATTTGTTTTGGTAATTTTAATGCTATACTAGCCGTTATTCCTATTTTTCGCTACTCAACCTCGGTTTTAACAGCTTTCTCGGCAATTGCTCGTTGTTAGACCCTGATCGACCTCGGCCTAACCGCCCAAGTTAAACCGCAATTTTTTCACTTAAAAATCTTTCCATGCCGAATTTTCTTAGCCGGATTTCGACCCATACAGTATACAAGACTCGACTTGGTCTTGCCTCCTTCGCCCTCTTGAAAAACTACCGAGTTTGTTGTTATTGTAGTCTCTATTTACAATAGATTTAGCTTCTCTTAACCATTCCCACGATGAATCATAACGTGGCAATGAAGGGGGAGTATGGTGCCAAAAAGTGACTAACATAAAAGAGCCATTCACAAAATGGAGGGGTACCCAAAGATGCCAGAAGTCGAGACCTCTGATCAAGGGTAGTGGTATCCAAATCATCCATCACACTACATGGTGGTGAAAGAGTTCGCATTATTTGCTCGAGATTAATTAAAGAGTATTATCCAGGAGAAATCAGTCCTAAAATACTGCCAAAATTAATAGGCATTGTTTGCTTAGAAAACCATTTAAAAAGCACAAATGACTTTACACAACTTACAATATATGCATATAAACAAACTATTTACCCAAATGAGATAGTATTAATTAGCTTACACAGTTATAAACAGGCCATTTGCTCAAAAGATCATGTGGATCAGCTTACACAGCTTCAAATATACACATATGTAACATACTGTTTACCCAAAAGATATCCAGATTATCCACAAATTAACAGATCATTTACCTATTAACAAAGCTTGATTATATATAGATCGCTTCATTTCACAGCCAAATATTGCACAAAGAGACAGCATATGACATTTACTCCGTAGCAGATTTTTCTTTAGACATAGTTGGAGGTGACATTAGAACAAGTCCTCACTGCTTAAAGCCTGAGGCAGCCCTATTTGGCATCACATCTTCTACTTCTGGCACTAAATCTTGCATAATCTGAGAGCAGTTTAACATGGTCAACACACAAGTGAAGGAAGGTCGACAGTTCGACAGAAATATAGATGCAAAGAAAAGGCCAAAGGGCAACCGGGTGCACTAAGCTCTCGTTATGCGCAGGGTCCGGGGAAGAGCAGGACCACGAAGGTCTATTGTACGCAGCATTACCCTACATTCCTGCAAAAGGTTATTTTCACGGCTCAGACGCGTAACCTCCTGGTCACATGGCAACAACTTTACCAGTTACGTCAAGGCTCTCCTTCGATAGAAATACAAATGTTTATAATTTATGTTCTTGAATATGTGTTAGTGTACCTTCCAATCATTATAATCGTATCTCAGGATAAACTGGTGGCATGAAACTTCAAAACGTGCACTGCTCCGTGGAACTGGAGAATTGATTCATCATATACTCATATTACAAAAGGAATCACAGAAAATTACAAATGAACAGATGACGTGCCTTTCGTCTAGTGTTTTAATAGAATGTTTCATACATAATAGCAGAGTGATTACCTATCTCGCAAAGAAAACGAGAACCAGTTTCATCAGCGAAAATAGCAGCCTGCCCATTGTGGACTAAAAAGGAAAGTGCAAATAAATTCTCAATAGTATGAGCAAAGGAAGTTCTCCTAAAAAGGAGTTCGTCGAGCATGACACATTTATTCTCCTTTAAAAGTTCCGATATGGTTGACATATTCGTGTTAACATCATGTTTGTCTTTGGCAGTTTCAGCAGTAAAAACCTGTTATAAAGACTCAGCAAACAAAAAATTATAGACCAACCAAACATAGTAAAACTCAGGTTCTTGTGACATTCTTCCTTTTCCTTAATTTAGTATATAACTCAAGTTATTAAAGGTGGAGGAAATGACCAATACCAATTTTGGTCGAGTAACGTAGACCTTCCTCAGAGGCATTTTCCTATAAACTGGAATAGTGTTTCGATACGAATCATAAACTTCAGGCTTCTGATCTCCAGTATAAACCACTAGCTTCCTTGGCTTAAATTCAGTTCTTAGAACTCCAAGCCTGAGAAAGAGCCAAAAGCAATCAGAAGTTAAACAAAATTACATTTTCTTTGCTCTCTTCTTACATGTTAAATGAACAAAAAATCTTACATCGTCTTGCAACCTTTGCCTTCCATAAACACAACGTAAACATCAGCTCCAATCCTTTCCCAATTAACAGCTTTTTGTGATTTTTCAAAGATCAATTTTTTTGTTACATTCTTTGAACGTCCTTTTTGTAACCCATAGGCTTTAACCAAAGAGGAGATGAACGTAGAAGGTGAGATACTATCATGGGAACATATGCGAGAAATTCCACCACAGTATTGGTAAGTCCGAGCAAGGCCTCTGCATCTACCAATTGCTCTCTTGGCCTTTTAACTGGAAAAACCATGTACACACATTATAAAATCACATTTATAGTTTAGGAATGCATAATTAGCAGAGTTGTGGAGCCAAGAATATAAGAGGATTCAAGAAAATACTAAAATGTCACACTTGGATTAGTTTGAAATTATGACCTAAAGCTATTTTTAAAACTCTCTTTGCCACGACACTAGAACATTCCCTCGTGTCATGAGGATTCAACGGTTTATATGTGACAAAAGAATTCATTTTTACCTATTTTAACAGTCTAATTTTACGGCGAAGTGGTTTCAGTTGAACCTCTTGTCAACATCCAGCTCCGCCCCTGGTTAGTTGATAAAGTGGAGCTAACCTTTATATTATTTTTAAACGATGTCAACCTAGTGTGTATGTGTTAGAATAGAGTGTGTGTGTGTGTGTGTGTTTTTCTACAGTTTTGTCCGAGATAATTTGACTTATTTGTTACACTTTACGGATATCCCCCCCCCCCCACACACACACACAAGGGAGCTAATAAAGTGAAGCACAAGCACATATACCATTGCGATACACAACAAGATACACACACAAGGGAGCTGACAAAGTGAAGCATATATACCATTGCAATACACACACACACGCACACACAAGGGAGCTAATAAATTGAAGCACATATATCATTGCGATACACAACCACACACAAAGGAGCAAACAAAGCGAAGCACATGTACCATTGCGATACACACACAAAAGGGAGCTGATAAAGTGAAGCATATATCACACACACACACAAGAGAGCCAATAGTGAAGCATATATATACCATTTCGACACACACACACACACAAGGGAGCTAATAGTGAAGCATATATATACCATTGCGACACACACACACAAGGGAGCTAATAAAGTGAAGCATATATATACCATTTCGACACACACACACACAAGGGAGCTAATAAAGTGAAGCACATATACCATTGCGATACACACACACATACACACACAAGGGAGCTAATAAAGTGAAGCACATATACCATTGCGATACACACACACATACACACACAAGGGAGCTGACAAAGTGAAGCATATATACTATTGCAATACACACACACACACGCACACACAAGGGAGCTAATAAATTGAAGCACATAGATCATTGCGATACACAAACACACACAAAGGAGCAAATAAAGCGAAGCACATATGCCAATGCGATACACACACAAAAGGGAGCTGATAAAGTGAAGCATATATATACCATTTCGACACACACACACACAAGGGAGCCAATAGTGAAGCATATATATACCATTTCGACACACACACACACAAGGGAGCTAATAGTGAAGCATATATATACCATTGCGACACACACACACACAAGGGAGCTAATAAAGTGAAGCATATATATACCATTTCGACACACACACACACAAGGGAGCTAATAGTGAAGCATATATATACCATTGCGACACACACACACACAAGGGAGCTAATAAAGTGAAGCATATATATACCATTTCGACACACACAAGGGAGCTAATAAAGTGAAGCATATATATACCATTGCGATACAAGTGGTCAACACCAGTCAAAACAATGTTGAACTTATTTGACTCTGCAGCTCCTATTTCATCTCTCTTCTCTGCATTTCAAGAAACCCCAAAAAAAATATAAGACTCATCAACAAATAAAAAAGAGCCTTAAAAGTGTAGAATCAATATTTAGCAAAAAAATAGTTAGAAATACCATCGATGATGGTTTTAATCAGAGAGTACTGTGACCGAACACTCCGACTAACAGAACGAGACTGATGAGTGAAGTCAGTGAACTCATTGAAACTAGCAAGATTATTTAGCCTTTGAGATAGAGCATCGATTCTACTTAGTTCTTGATCTCTTTTTTCTTTCTCCTGTTTAACTTTCTTAGCTCTAGTTATGGGACTCGTGGCTTTACACTTTCTCTCTTCTCTTCTTCTTTCTTAGAAAATTATATGGAATGCTTTGTAAGTTCAAATAATGAGAATTAACCAGAAATGCTTTACTGCATTGGGATATGTGGGAGTTTGAGTAAGTAAAGAAGGTTAGCTATAGTGTTTTTGAATATGAATCTGAAAAGACTTGTCAAGTACGTACTCAAGTACATTGTCATATATCTTGCGTGAGCTTCTACGTTTAAGTAGGTTTCAAATGCTTAGCTTAGTTGAGTCCGAAACTTCAAAATATGTGGAGGGGAAAATCCCATATATAATGTCCTTTTAAAAGGCGTTATACCTTAACGGCAATTTGCTCAGTTAAGTATAGCGCCCTTTTAAAGGCGCTATATATATAAAGTCTTTTCTTACCGCGCTATATATTATGCTGGTCCACCAATAACTGTTCTAATTTTAACTGACATAACAATAATTCAATTGGGTATAGCGCTCATATTTAAGGCGCTATACTTCAAATATTTGTATTCCATACTGATTTTTGCCTTATTTAAAGAGGTTAAAGATTTTGTAAAAATTCATTCATAAATATTCTCAAATCTTCTGAAATATTTTTTCGTTAAGTTATCTTGCATTTTGTCATAATGTTTGATGAGCAAATAATTAGGGTTTCACTAAATTGGGGGTGGGGGGCGGGAGAGGGGAGGAGGAGGTTGTGGTGGCGAATAACTCAGTAAGCTATAGTTTATCTCCACAGTGCCATGTTAAGTTTTCACTTACAATGGAGTACGATACATTTGTATCGTTGTTATGTAAAAGAAAATGAGTGTGAGAAAACGTTCGGTGAATATTAAAGTAACCGGAAGATATCTGTATTATGTCACTTCGCAAGGGATTGCTTGTTATGCTGAGTTTACCATCGAAGATGATGAAACTCAGAGAGATTTTCTGATGACTCCGGATGAATATCAAAAATTTCTTGTGATAAACATATTGGAAATGTACGTCAAGGCTAAAGACGTTCGCAATAATGAGGTTGCGCAAACTAGAGATATCCATCAGTCACCGGGTGGTTATTTTGGAGCAGTTTTAGCCGAACAGGTTCCGGCTGAAAGAGTTTGGCCTGATCTAAACTTATCTCCACCGGCAAATGAGGAGCGAGGAAATAATTTCTCTGTTAGTTTACATAATCCACAAGACGAGTGGTAAACTTCAATATGCCTTTGTGTTATGATATTTATTTTTGATGTATTGAATTTGTGTTAACACTCATATATTCTACAAAGGGTACCGGTCAGATATGAATTTTATAAGTTATGAACCAATGCCTAGTTCTGGTGTGTTGGATCATGGTGGTCCATCCGGGAGTCATCACCAACGGGATAATGTCCATCATGGGATGTCAATACATTATGATTTGTAAGTGAAGTGATAAAGTTATATGTAAAGTTTGGATCAATTTGAGTAACTCATTATTTTGTTGGTTGTGTAGTGAAAACGAGCAACTTGAAGGTCTTGTCCTTACTCAATTTCCCAATGATGACATATTTAATCGGGATCTGGCAGATGCACAAATTTAGGAAGAGAATAGTGATTATGATAACAATGTCGATGAGTCTAGAGATGACACACCCTTCCCTGATGAGGGTGATGATGAGGAGGAAGGGAATGACGAGGGAGCATGCTCCACCTCTCATTAGACCAAGAGTGTACGAGTCCCACGTGTCGTTTCATTCAAGGGAGATTCCCTACCTTGATCATTTGCCAAGTATGCCGGATGCGGATTCCCTCACAAGGGATATTGACAAAATTCGGACAGCAATGTGGGATGAATCTAGAGAAACGGTAATGTCAAAGAGCGTGTTTTTTCCAAATAAAGCGCACCTAAGTAGGGCGGTGTGAATGTACAACGTAAAAGAGTATCGTGAGATCAAGGTGGCAGAGTCATCTCCAGATGTATACAAGGTTATTTGTCGTAGATAGTTTACGGGTAGTAATTGGATGCTGAGTGCGAGGAAGAAGAAAACAAATATGTGGATTGTGGATAAATACATTGGCACCCACAATTGTGAAATGGACACATTCAGTATGAATCATTTTAACTTAAATGTTGACTTTATTTCTCTTGTCTTGATTCCACACATTGAAGTGTCCATAAGGTACAAGATCAAAGAGTGTATAACATCTGTCCACCAGGAATATAGGTGTACCATTACCAAAAGAAAGGCATTTCTCGAGCGCAGACGTGCGTCTGAAATTGTTTATGGCAACTGGGATAAGTCTTTTACATCTCTACCCATGTACATGGCCGCATTGCAACACTTTAACCCCGTGACTATTGTTGAATGGAAGCTTGAGTGGAGTCCGGGAATACCAGAACATATATTCAAATATGTGTTCTGGCATTTAAACCAGCAATTGATGGTGTTGTGCATTGTCGGCCGGTAATATCCATAGACGACACTCATGTCTATAGAAAGTATGATATTAAGTTATTAATCGTCGTTGCAGTAGATGCTAATGAACGTATATTTTCCCTATCTTTTTCTATTTGTGCCAATGAAAGCCAAGATGTGTGGACACTACTTTTGAACCACTTGAAGGAGCACGTTGAAATTAAGTTTGAAATATTTTTTTGTTAAGTTATTTTTCATTTTGTCATAATGTTTGATGAGCGAATATTAGGGTTTCACTCAATTAGGGGAGGGGGGAGAGGAGGGGGAGGTTGTGGTGGCGAATAACGCAGTAAGCTATAGTTTATCTCCACAGTGCCATGTTAAGTTTCCACTTACAATGGAGTACGTGTTACGACCCAATTTCGGAGTCGTGATGGCGCTTGTCGTGGAACCAGGCAAGCCTCCCTTTTTAACTAAGCTAAATTCCATTTCCATAAAAAATGTGATCTTTAAACGAATTTATTAATAATATCAAGAAATCTAAAATTTAAAACAATATTTGAAAACTAAATTCAAAACCTCCAACTCCGGATCCGGTGTCACTCGGTCATGAGCTACTATAATATAAAGTAAAGAAAAGGGAAAATGGACAACAATGTCTCCAAATAAAAGCAATAGGTGGAATAAAGAAAGAGAAGACGAGGTCGCGGTCGCCAGCTGCTACCTCGACAACTCCAATAGAAACGCTGACCGCTGCTCAATATCCGCTACCGGGTCCCGGTGTACCTGGATCTGCACACAAGGTGAAGAGGGTAACGTGAGTACACCAACTCAGAAGTAACGAACCCAAACTATGGGCTGAGATGTAGTGACGCACAAAACCTTAATTATGTTACAATAAATAATATACAGAATTTAGACATGCTAACAGTTTATCAGGATGAGTAAATATGCCAAGTATGCCAGTATACTCTACATGCCATCATAAAATATATGTTATGAAACCAGTATGGATATGCACATAGTGCTCACAGCTCTCTCATAGAAGTCTACTCAGTACTATATATGGCTCTCAGGCCCAGGGAAGTTCCATCCCGGAATATGCATAAACATCGGTGACCGTAGTCACTATGTACTGAGGAAAAAGTCCAGTCCAACCTCTACGGGGAAGATCCATCTCCGAAATATAACACTCGGACAATTTCCATATCCAGAGAAGATCCATCCCTCTCATAAATAAAGCTTCGGACAAGATCCATGCCCAGGGAAGATCCATCCCTCATCACTTCGGACAAGATCCATGCACGAGGAAAATCCATCCCTCATCACTTCGGACAAGATCCATGCCCGGGGAAGATCCATCCCTCATCACTTCGGACATGATCCATGCCCAGGGAATATCCATCCCTCAATATCTGCGCTCACTGGGGGTGTAAAGACTCCGGAGAGGCCCTAGTGGCCCAAGCGCCATATTAAGCCAACAAAGGCATGAATTAAATATCACTGCAGTGTGCAGTCCATTCTCATAACTGTCTCAATAACAGGCTCTCGGCCTCACTCAGTCATTACTCTTCAGTCTCACTCACATGGATCACAAATGCC